>JAGXOD010000001.1:4557500-4612500 GCA_020368025.1 Brachyhypopomus occidentalis
GTTGACAAATAAATGAACTGGCTAAACACCTCTGTGTGTCCGGCCGAGCCAGAAGGGGCTCAAACTCTGGCCAAGACGACAGAGCAAAGGAAAAGTGAACCGCATTACATCATTTTCTTTAGATTCTGTTCTTCTCTTTGAAAACACACGCCGCACACACACACACACACACACACAAAACAGGCTTAAGTGTACACACTTGCTTTATGTATGCCAAACGCGTAACGACCTGACTTTTCACACTTGGGACAAGATTTGGTTTGTTGAAGAACAAGAGTGTGCACGTGCTAGTGGCAGGGCCGGACACTCTGCCGTGTGTGTGAGCGGTCAGCGCAGGAAGAATGGCGGCATTCTGCACGCCTTCATTTATATGCATGCGGGGGGAAAGGCGTGTATGTGGCAGGGACGCTCGCGATGGAAGGCTCCTTGTGAGGGGCGGCTGGCTGGCCCGCTCCCCCGGCCTCTCGCCCGCTCCGTCCTGCGCCCCCCCCCGCCACGCTCGCCCCCGGGGCCGTGCCAGCTCGCCCCGCTCCTGGGTGGGTGCGACGCGCTGCGAGCGCATTTAACTTGTAAATTAATTAAGCGTCTGGAAAGTTGAGAAACAGCCAAGATGGACGTTGATTTTTCAGGGCAACACATCGACGGCCAGAATTCCGTGCAGACACACGGCTTATTAACCAGGGAGTGTGTGGAAAGGTCCGTTTGGAGCGGACAGGCTCCGCTAATTGATAAAGGTGAAGTGTAAACAGCGTCTTGGATTTGGCATCACAGTGGATGACCCACCGCAGCTCCCAGTGAGATGGAACGAGACACTTACAGTGCACAAGCGAAGCAGCTCGCAGACGGACTGAGAAAGCTCAGTGAGACGTGGCTGTTGGGAAAGTCTGTCTCTGTCTCAGATACACTGGCGAGACTTCACATAAACGTCTCACAATTTGCACTTTTACAGCTAAAGAAAAACCAACCCCACCGTGTGCAAGATCCCTGCTGTGGGACATTTAACAAGAATGTGCAGAAATTAGCTTCTGGCTAATCGCTAAATACAGGGAGACACTGAGATGCAGATACATTGGATCCAGTTTAATAGGGAGACGTGATCTTTGACGTCACATGCGTGTTGCGCTCGGATCATATTTGCAACTTCAACTGGACGCGTCCTAAGCCCCTGTTAGCATTTAGCAGTTAGCAGCAGCCTTATCGCCAAAGACAGCCAAGACAGTGTGAGGTGAACTGAACACAAATCCTCCTTAACTGTTGAGATCCTGTAACAACTTGCTTTGGTCTTGCACCATGACAGAGGGACTTGAGCAACACAACGCGTGCTGACAAGGGTGTTTACAGGAATGGCATGAATTGACAGTTTCACACTTTAGCTGCGCTGACCCTACGCACACGCTCACACACACGCGCGTGCCAATCACAATTTGGTTTTCTGAGGGGGCTTCGTAGGTAAGCAGAGCTGAGAAGAGAAGAGTGAGTCTTGCTGGAGTTCTCAACATTAAAGAAGCTCGCTGGAGGCCTTCAGATGCTTTAGGATCAGGAGACTTATTGTCGACTTTAGACCGCAGTTATTTAAGAGGTTCTTCAGAGAAACTTTCTTCGTGGCTGCGTTTACGATGTCACAGTCAGGCGGGGGGACACCGTGGTTCAGATCGGCATCGAAAAGCCCGGCCGTCCACGTGCAAGCTCGTATGACACGCAGGAAATTCTTGGGAGAACACAACGCTTTCCACACTTCCTGCTGCATGCTCGCAGGAACCGATTCACGGCCCACAAAGGAAGAGGCAGCGCGCCAGGATTAATCACGCCGTGGATTAACACACATCCACATCAACGCTCGCGCGCGTGCTGCTTCGGAGACGGTGCTTTTAACGAAAGACTCAAAACTGTAGTACACAGCCCTTCTGAACAACCTAAGGTCTTATTGAAGAGGAGATGAGAGAGAGAGAGAGGGATATACTGTATATATAGAGAGAGAGGGATAGAGAGAGGGATAGAGAGAAAGAGAGAGAGAAACCAGAGTGAATCTAGACTCCAAATACATCAAAAGTATTAGCAGTATTATTTCTCAGCAACTGTAATGGGGGGGGTGTTTAATCAGGGGGGTGGGGGTTGTGTGTTTGCAGTCAAGAATGGTCTATAATTTTCTTTAATGAGCTGGTTCCTGTGCAGACTGCCCTCCAGACAAATGCAGTAGTTTCCTATCAGGCAGTCCTGTAAAATGTGCTGTAAAAATGTGCTGTGCTTCTCCACCCCCACTCTCTCCTCCTCTCCCCATTCAGATACAGAAGCCTTCATTTATGCAAGAAGAGGAGGAGGAGGTGGGGGGGGGATACTGAATACCCAGAATGCTTAGAGAACAGAGGAGAGGCTGGCCACAATCGAGGCATCTGCCTAGCAATTAAAAGCCTTTAGAAAAAACATGCCCCAAACCCTGAGACTAGATGCCCATTTTGGGAGCTGTCAGGCAGAGAAGGTGTGTGAGGCAGAGCAAGCGTAGTGTCAAGCGCTCCGCACTGCTACGCTGATTTGTTTATTTATTTGTTCGTTTAGACTCTTTGAATTGGGTCAGCCTTAAACTTCCTTTGGTCTCACCTTATAGCTGCTCTCTGAACGAGAGAGGACAATAAAATACGTTTCGGCCTCTTTCCTGAAGCAAATCCGGAACAAAGTGCACGCAGTGTTGTGCAACAGGGCTGTGAGAAATGGATGTGAAACTGACGGAGGTGTTCCGATATCTTCTGTGACTGGCAGCGGATGGCAACCAGTGTGCTCAATGGGATTCAAGCCAGTTCCCATGGATACCATCAATGTCTCCTGTCAGCTTACTTTCACAACATATTTACAATATCCATTGCACAATCCGAAAAAGGAGAAGCCACATCAAAAGTGCCATATTTAAAGGGTTGTCGTCTCCTCCTATTCCTCTCTCCACCCTTCCCCTGTTCAGATCTAGCTTTCTCAGAAAGACAGAGGGTGGAGGAGAGGTCCGGAGGGTGTCTCTCCTACAGACGTGGGGAGACAAGGTCCCCCCCCAGCGTGGGACATCAGAGTCCAGGAGAGACACAAACGTCTCCCGTTACCTCTGCCACCAGTGAGAGGCCATGCTGGCCAGGAGGAGCAGCCCAACAAAGGCTCAGGCACATGGGAACACACTCGTGCCCTGGAGCAGTGAGGAGGCGTGACAAGCAGAGACATGACATGCTCCGTCGTTCAGAACGGCTGCAGCGGTGGCCTCCACCTTCATCCCCACCCCACACCCAACACCCCACACCCTGTTCCCCACACTCCACACCCTGCTTCCCACACCCCACACCCTGCTCCTCACCCCACACCCCACACCCTGCTCCTCACACTCCACACCCAACACCACACACCCTGCTCCCCACACCCCACACCCTGTTCCCCACACTCCACACCCTGCTTCCCACACTCCACACCCAACACCCCACACCCTGCTCCTCACACTCCACACCCAACACCACACACCCTGCTCCCCACACCCCACACCCCACACCCTGCTCCCCACACTCCACACCCAACACCACACACCCTGCTCCCCACACCCAACACCCTGCTCCCCACACCCAACACTCTGCTCCCCACACCCCACACCCCACACCCTGCTCTGTGTGCGAGCCTTTTAAGGCATAATCCACTGGCAGAAACAATACCTCCCTCCGTAGCCAAACAGGTCCGCCTCTGGATCGTCTGCGCACAGGAATGCCCTTAACCAGACAGTTTCACTTTGAAGTGACTCTCCATTCAGGGTTTGCCACTGATAGCCCCCACCACCACTCCATGCATACACACACACACACACACACACACCTCACTTCTATCTGCATAGCATTGTGGGTGAGAATGTCAGACTTCCAGAGAAACCCTCTTGGTTACAGACGGTGTTTTAAATCCACATACTTCATGTGAAGGTAATGACAGTAGGGTGGCCACGGGAGCAACATGAATGGGGTTCCCATAGTTACTGTCCCTCAGAAGTTGACTTCTGTTTCAGGCTTTTTTTGGGGGGGGTCAGTAGTGTGTTGACGAAAGATCTCAGCACACAGGTGACGTGGCGGTGCATTTCTGATCACTCACACGTACACCAGGTCCAGGCCAAGCATGGCAGAACTGACCACGCAACTCATTGATGGATCTTCGCGGCCTATTTTTTCTTACTGACCGAGGCTCTTAATCTCCAGTTTATAATCGCTTGTCTTGTGTCATATGGAGCACGGGCACAAGGGGCCATCATTGAAGAGCAAACATGTACCACATGGATTAAAGTATAGAGACACATGGATGAACCACAGGGATTAAAGTACAGAACCACAGTGATTAAAGTACGGAGACACAGGGATTAAAGTACGGAGACACAGGGATTAAAGTACGGAGAAACAGGGATTAAAGTACGGAACCACACAGGGATTAAAGTACGGAACCACAGGGATTAAAGTACGGAGAAACGGGGATTAAAGTACGGAACCACAGGGATTAAAGTATGGAGACACAAAAGAGAAATTTGACTTCCAGTATGGCTGATGTATTTACTTCAGCGAAGAATTAAAACACACTGAAGCAGAGAGGGGATAAAACCCCAAAAGCGTCCACTCTAGGGCGGACACGAGCACTCGGCAGCTTCAGTCTGGAGCCACACAACATGCGGGGGAGGGGCCGTACCTGTGGCGCACAGGGCGATGAAGGTCTGCACATGCTTGCGGATTAGATCCAGCTTGTCCTCGGGGAGAGGCAGCTTCTTCACTATGTGCTCGATGAAGTCGTTCGGAGTGACGGCGGCCAGGTTCCACTTCAACTTACCCAGAACCACCAGCTCCCACTCCTGAAGGGAGACAAAGGTGTGACGTGGAAAATGGGCGTGGTTACCACAACATCAACCAATCAATTAATGACATAAGAAATATGTTTTGCGCTGTTAAGAGCACCTTACACCAACCGGTGGATTTAGAGGTAGAGGTACCGTTTACAGAGAGAGGCAAAGCAATCGCAGATGATTTGGCTGCAGCCTTTCTGAGAATTTGAGCCTACATTGGATGTCATAATAGTGTCAAAGGTCTATCTGGGCTCATGAGTGAATGCAGATCTTAAGTATCTTAGGTATTTTGAGTTCTGCTAAAAGTGGAATGTGAATTGATGAAACATGAGCATTCTTGGCTTTGTAGAGTGCTGGGCCAATAAAAAGTATGTTTGCCCAGGGGATTGTGGGTATGTCAAAATTGGTCCATATTTCCATCTCTAGACCAAGTTTCACAGGTCTGGACAGGTCTGTATCAGGTCTGGATCAGGTCTTCTGGACTGTTCAGCCTGACTTTGCCTTACTTTGTGTCCCTGCTTCTCTCAGTGCCACCGAAACAAACTATCCTGATTTTGGTCTTTACTAAAAGTGCAAGAAGGCGTTGCGTCTGGCGTTTGCCCAGCTGCTGGTTTGTACGCTCCAGAGAGGTCAGCAGGTTTGAGCGCAGGGTCGCTACAGCCGCACTCCTCTCACTGGCTCACCATAAGCTGACTTGCTGCTCTGTGGTTGGTAAGCGCTGTCAGAACACAGCAGTGACCTCACAGAGTCTGTTCAGCATCAGGCACTTTCATTCTGAGAACAATAGCGCGTGTGTGTCACACTAACATCAGCAAACTATAACAGGAGACGGGAAATCTCAAAGGTTTCTTTCTAAATGTGGGCTGCTGCAAATGCATCTATCATCTAATGTCTGATGACAAATAATCCGACTGCTGTGAAACGACCAAATCATCTTATTGCCGTAGCACCTGCGTAAAAAGTAAATGAGAGTTCCTGCTTTTACCACGTTCTATGATACAGAATAAATGTGAAGAATACCGGATTAAATTAATGGATTAAAGCATTTCTGCGGAGGAAGCAATATTTTAACAGTTTTTACAGCCTGTCTAATCCCTGCCCCCCGTCTAATCCCTGCCCCCCGTCTAATCCCTGCCCCCAGAGCAGCACTCGATGTCCCCCTGAACATGCGCACGCCAAAGCCGCTGGTACGGATACGTGGTGCCTCCACCACCTCGTTCAGGAAACAGACAGCTGCCTTTGCATGTAGCATGCGTGCGAATGACTGATGGGGGGAAACTGGCTCTGCAGGGACAGCCCGGGCGACTGTACATGCTCAGATGGACATGCTTGTCTTCTCTCCATCGGTCAACCACACACTCTTAGTCATACGGTGCCCCATCACAAGGACCCGTAAAATCCACCAGGTTGCTTTTCTGCAAAGTCGGCCTGCGGGGACTTTCTGCATGCGCTCACCAAGGAGCCACCTGAGGCTTGCGGTCTCTCTACCTCGCTCACCCTCCCTCTCGGCCCCAGAAGCGTCGCGGCGCTTGGACCATGGCAAGGTGGCCGCGGAGACGTCGCTCTGAAGAGCACAGGGTCCACCTGCTTTCTGGTGCTTCTACTGGCACCTTCAGCGTTACACTTTTGATGCTTCTCACAGACGGCTGGAAGCAGAAGCAATACCACTTTGGATATTTCTTATAATCCGCTGACTGTTCTAGATTTACATGTCGTGTTTGGTATCGGTGTCGTGTGTCTTTAAAAACAGCAGTTTTAAGATCGGCACAAGGCGTCTGGGGAGCCCCACAGGACCTCAGTTAGGGAACGAAGTCTGATTTCTCACAGATGGCCAAGTTTTATACAGCAGTGACTAAAGTGACACCCACTAAGGTAAGGCAGAATGTAGACCTACAACATAGTCGATGTGACATTTCAAAACAGATGAATAATCTGGCCCAGTAGCCTGGAATTGCCCAGGTTGGTTTATTTTGTTTGATTTCTCTTTTCCTTGTTTTAATCTGACTTGTTTTTAGACAAGCGACTGGGATGAAATCTGCAAATGTTCAAATCAAAAGAGTCATCTAAACATACTGAGGCGCAGCTGTGAGGAACGTTCCACTGCGAATCCTTAGTCAGCGTGTAATGATTGAGTTGTAACACGAGGGGACTGTGAGCACAGTGCTACACTTTGTAAATTAAAAACACCGTGCACTGCATGACCTCAAAGTGAACGCAGGCGCCGATGTCATGATGAACATCAAGCGTTGATTTGATTCGCTCTGCCTTTCTCAACAGTCCAATGACTTTATACAACCGCTGAGGCAACACGACTTTCAGCAGAGATACAACACACCCTTCCTTTCATAAGCAACGCACCTCCGTATCGTGGCACTGCTCTAATGCCCATCTGATACAGCTCACTCTGACACGCAGCGCAGTGTAGATACCACTTCCTCCTGACAGTGCCTGTCACCAGTGAGGTTTCATTTACGAGAACCTTCTACCAGACAGTGGAGCCAGAGCTGAAGATGTGAATGTTACAGCTGGTTTCCTGCATCTGCTGCATTTCACAGCGTGGTGTTAACTTTGAACCCTCAAACCAAGATGGAGGGGGAAAAAAAAGAAAAAGAAGAGGAAGAAGATAAAAACATCCAGAACATATTTTGCTGATATAGTAGCCTAGTAGTGTGACCTTTGACCAGAGCCACCATGGCATCATCCTTTTCTGTCACAATTAGAGAGACACTGATGAGCCAGCAGTGAGAACAGTGTAAACACACACACACACACACACACACACAGACTGTCTCGTATACTGAGCCCAGCAAAAACTGCTGATGCTTCAGCACATACTGTTAAGATCTTCAGCAGAGCCGAGAAGCACTGTCTCACTTTGACCACACACGACGGGTTACCCAGGAACGTCAATTCATGTAACGCAGAGGTGGAAACAGCATTCATGCTTATATTCATATTCATAAACAGCATTCACATTTATTCAGCATTCTTTCTGATTTCCTACATGTACTGGAGGCTGGGATGGATGAGTGGCCATAGTAATAGACCGATGCCCATAGCCAAAGCAGCAGATATATTCAAAGATCTGATAAGTAAAATTACCAGTTCAACTGATTTAAAATTCATGTTACTAAAAATGTATGGTACCAAGTGGGATTACACTGCTGTAGACAGAATGTGAAAGACAGTTCAGATTCAGACACAGAAACTACAAAGAGCAGGACTCACAAAAAAGTGAAGATACTCAGGAGAGAGAGAGAGTTAGAGAGAGAGAGAGAGAGAGAGAGAGAGAGAGAGAAAGAGAGAGAGACATAAAGTAGATAATACTTTCCGGTTCGGTATAGTGCTGCAGTAGGTACACACATATTTACCACTAGATGGCGATAGAGAATCGTGGGTGGCTCGAAGTTTTGCATCTGTAATAGATCTGCTCTTGCTCTCACATCGTGAAGCATCCGTCATTCGCCACAATTACATTCAGTAAAGACTTTTGGTTTTCATTTTTTTGCTTTTCATTGCCTTTATGAGTTGTCATAATCTCATACTTCTAGCCTAAATATTACATCAGCCTTCATCACAGACTTTAAATATTTATTCTGCAATTACATAATACTGAAACAAGAAAGAAATCACTTAAACATAGAAATAAAGTTTACAGGTAAATGTTTTACATATATAAATCGCTACAAATACACAGCTAGTTTATAAACTATATAATACCATAACATTGCCTAATAAAGCGAACTTCTATGCTGAATTTAGGCAGACGACGTTGCGTGCTTACCAGGAGTTCGTGCGGTCTGATGGAGTTATCTGTGTAGATACACAACTTCTCTGCAGTTAAAGGACGCGTCTCCTTCAGTTTGGACGCTAGAAACATGCACACGGCGCCAAGCAACTGCAGGTTACACTTTCTAGTTGGTACCACTGCTAAAAATCTGTCCAAGTAGTTCATAGCCAGTGGAAAAACTTCTTCCTCGCATGTTTGCTCCTCACAGACCTGGAAAGGCAGTACAGCGACGAATAAGTTCAGAGTAGAAAAAGCACGTGGTACACAGCTTATGTTGCTTAATTTAAATTCCCCAAGAAAGAGAAATTAATCACAAACTAAATTAGACGGTGATCAGTAGAAATCGAAACGTGTCCCAATTCATGTTCTAATTTAACTGTGGACTTTTGACAAGAATCGGTTAAAACCGTTATAGGAACGTAGGAGTTCGGCTAGTGCAGTGTTATCAGGAGATTATAAAATAAGAATTTTCATGCCCGAAAAAGGGCTTCTGATCTCGGTCAATAGACTTGAATTCCTTTGGTTCATTCAGTAAGAAATGAATTCAAGTCACAATCACCCGAGCCAAAAAATATCCCATGCTGCACAGTAGGCTACGGAACACTTTTTTTTAATTCGTCATATTTTCATAAAATATTTAAAAATATAAATAAATTGTCCAAGCACGCAATCTACACATGTAAATGTTCAGCGGTCCATTTCACATCATTCCCGACAATTGCCAAAAATGTAAATCGAAGTTTACTATGATTAAAACATAGTTTTGCAAACGAAGTAGGATGCAGTATTTCACGAGAGGGTCATCGTCAGACCGAAATATTGTTTTCAAAAAATTATATAAATTCACAGGTTCGCTTCAACTCAACATTCAGCACATGAAAATAAAGTATAACTTGTCCTCTAACGTTTCCAACTATTTCTTTGTACATGGATCAACGCTATTGACGATAATCGAACTTAATTCCTATGCTATCGACTTCGATCACCGTAGGTTAGGAACAGCACGGGCCCTCGCCCTTCCGCGAACTCATATTTGGACAAAAAAAAAACCCCAAATACTTGTAATTGAAGTTATACGCTTTTCAACCATAACCAGGCTTGTTAAGCCTCCATATGTTTACTTATGCACACACAAAAAGCTGTTATGATGTTTTAAGACAATACAAAAGACAAGCAAACGCAGAGACTGAAAACCAACATGGCGTTTCGTTTTGTAGTACAGGGGTGAGCATTGAACTGCATACGTGTGCATGGAAATATTTATCGTAAAAATAAATAAATAACATTAAAAAGCAGGATACTCTCCTGTGCAAACGACATATCGATTTATTCTTTTTTAAGCACATGCTTCTCGTCCGTGATACAGCTTAGTAAGCATGTCCTCTCCGGATCTATGACACATAATTGTGAACTTGGTCCAAAACCAACTCTTAAAATAAAGGGCTTCACAAAATTGCATTTTATCCTTTCGGATATGTTAAAGCAACTCCTCCAGTTTAATTTCACATCATACGGGTGACAGATTGTGCCATAACAGGGTTCATAAGTCGTTTTAAGATAAGATGTCACCACGGAAATATATACACGGTTGCATTTAAAGTCACAAACCTCTAGCATCCAGGTTGCCAACATCCTTCGCATAAAGGGCTGTATATCTTTCTGTACACATTTGAAATAAGAACACCGAGGAAGAAACCTCTCTTCGATGGTCAGCAAGCTCTGTAGCACCCTGTCATCACTCAGGAGATTCGGGTCGGGACGGGCTCTTACAATGGTGTCCGCTTCGAGGCAATACAGCTCCATGGTCGTTAGTCCTTTCCGAATTAAAATTTATCTTTAGACAGCGGAATATAAAGATTACAAAAAGTCAGAGAAGTGGAGCAAGAGACGTCTTGGGCATATAAAATTTGACTACAGGGCTATCCTGTGGTGGTCCAGCTTCTTGTGCGAAGTTGTAGTTTTCCTCCCCTGATCGCTGTCTGCTCTGCTCTGCTCTCCTCTCTCTAGCTTGGGGCTTGCTTAGACATAGTGACGCAAGCTTCGTAGCAGATCACATTATTGGCCAGAGCGAAATGTTCATTTCTCATCTGCTTCTCTGACTTTAAACCTCTATATTGATGACAGTACGGGTGGGTATTGACTAGTATTTATTGATCACGAACATTGACCACCCTGGAAGGTTCCGCCCACGCGCACATATATAACAGAGACCCACTCAGCTGCCCGGCCATACAGAAACACAAAAAGCAGAATAGCTATAAAGAAGTGAAAATGTCCAAATGCCCTGAAGTGTTTCATATTACAGTGACAGTATAGGATCTAGATGGAACATAAGCCAAGACACGGAGTATTTTAGTTTTGGTACTCCCGTGAATTCGACTGTACTCTTACATCGCTACTTTTCAAAGTGCGAAAGACTAAAACTACATTTCGTCTGGTTAAAGCTATGCGGCAAGGCTTGTGGTAGCGAGGGCTTTCTAGGAAATGAATTAAAGTTGTGGCAGCACGTTCAGGCTTTAGATAAACTATGGCACCAGCGCAGTTGCCTGAGAGTCTGAAGAAGCCTAAATAAGTTAGAAGACTCACAAAAACCATGATCACCATCATGCAAATGGAATGGTGGAAACTTTCTGGCATTCATGGAAGCGTTATCAGACAATAAAATCAAACGACAGGTACAAGTACACTGTTTAACATGAAGACTATTTATTTAGCTGCAATTGGCAACAGAAGAGGTTAAGATGAAATAACCCAAAAGCCAAGTCTCTGAAATTGGTCAAGGTAATGTCAGTGACGTAAAATAACTATAACATATATGGATTAACGTTCTGCTACGGTTTCAACACTTTAAAAAGCTATAGGAATGTCTCTTTAAAGCTTTTTTGTCCACATTGGATCCTCCCCTTGTCATTTTAACAGCCAATAGGCTAGTTCGTCGGCGACTGACTAGACCTGGTTTGTTACTGGGCAGACTTTCACAGTAGAACTACACGAAAGGACTTCAGTCATCTGTATTATCGTTCACCTGATTACGACGAGTGTTTGTATACAGACTATTTTACGATCATTTGCCACAAATTATAACGTCAAATATAGGTACCTACATAGAAACCGTGTATCTAATAAACTGAGAGATGCTTCGAACACCTAAAAGTCACATTCCAAAGGAACTAATCTGACATATAAATTCAAGATGCAGCGTATTGCGTAAAACGACTGATAACATCAGCCGCACATTGGTGTCTTTTCCACTTAGTTGTCAATCATATAAAAATTAAAATTTACAAAATGCAAAAATGTGAAATATATTTTGATAACTACTGAACAAAATGTATAAAATTGTGAATAAATTGCACTTAATTTAAAAAGAACAAAAGATTGATCACACTGTAAGCAATGTACGTGTTCAGACAAGTAAAATGTCGAAAATAAAGGGCAATGATCTCTACCTATAACCATCAAAATGCCGGATGAGCTGTCAGTGTATGAAGATGTTACAGTCTACAGTAAACATATCATAGCTTACATCATTTCAACTTTAACCTTGCATGTTGGGATTTCACCGAAGACTGCTACAGTATCCGATTATTCCGAAGGTTTAGATGGCAGCATGCTGATAGCCTTTTACCGTTTATAATGGTCAGACAAGCAGACAACTTACTAGAAACTGTAGGCTAAATATTTGGCAATAACCAGCAATCGTCGCAGTCGGTTGGGTCTAAGGCATTGACTGCACTTACGCATATTAAAAGTAATATTGTTATTAGTAGTATTAAAAATAGTAGGCTTTGTACAAACACAGCCTATACTTTCACCATTGTCGTCTTTTTTATTTATCCCCTAATTTTTAAGCATTCTGTACAAAAGATCCTAGCCTAATTATAGGTAGCCAACAACACATTCTCTAATCTCAAAAATATTAATCATAAGCCATTATTATTTCAACTAATTAGGCATTTTTGTCATGGACGTCCTTTTGCTTACTGCTTAATCCGTTTGAACTACACATCGGGGAAAGTGAATTGCAGCCTACTTTACAAAAAGTAAGTAAGAAAGAAAAAAAATCGCCTTCTCTTCGTCCTATCAAATGCAGAACAAGGGGAAATGTTGCTTATAGAAAATTAAAATAAAACCATTGGATAGAGACTACAAACTCTGCCCCAATGTAACAACGCTTCATCTGTTCGTTTGGAGTCTGACGCTCGGAACCGGCATTCAGAAGCGTACTGCCGTCACTTTTTCGCGGATAAGTGACGTCACATACAATGCAAGCTTCAGCAGCTCCGTTTCCCGGATGTCTGCAATTAACGCGATAATCATAAAGACACACCCAAAGAGAAATCTTACCAAACGCCCTTCATACATTTGAGAAGATTACAACATGGATTAATTCACACACATTATTGTTGATCGTCTAACACTTGCCTTAAATTAACATGTAATGGGCATTCAAGATGACTTCAAAGTTTAAAGTAGTACTTTCTTTAACATCAATTAAAACTCAGTATGCTTAGCTGTATACTTATATATACCATAGTATAATTGACTAATTGACTACCTTTAACAAATATATATTGCAAACAGATATACAGAGAAATGTATATATACATTTCAGACATATATAAAAATATGTGACAGTTTCCTTTATAAGTGCTGTGCAGTGCTGCATGAAACACCTGCACATAACAGTCCTGAAATCAGTTGCAGTAGAAAGTTACTGCATTGTTGTGGGAAAACACCAGAGTCAAGAACTGAATACACACCCGTCACAATGTCTCATGACATGTGTTTTGCGTTTCTTCTTTTAACTAATATATTAACAATGTACAGTGACTTTAATAATGTAAAAATGTTTTTATTTTTTATATATATTATGACACGTTAGATGCCTAAAGTTGTAAGCACAGCATTTATCATGCTTGTCTGAATATACTTCAACACCAACCAAGTTTATTGCATAGAAATGTATATGAAGTATTCATAACACAAGGGAGATATTTTCTGATTAAAACAGAATTCTGCATTTACTTTTGTTTTAAAACAACAATAATAACAATTATTATTATAATAATAATTATTATTATTATTGTGATTTTAGTATTTGTATTATTGTTTATTATTATTGGTATAATAATAATAATTATTATTATGTCACAAATATTTACAAATATGCTGAAGAAAATAACAAATCATCAGTAAATGTAAAAACATTTCCAATCAAATGCAGCCACTGTACATAACGAACAACATCTACAGAATTAAACACAATTAATAGTAAACCATAAAGACCATGCAGCCTATTAGTAATATATTTATCAAGCTTAGAACAGACCACTATTCTTCCTCCTAATGATTATGACGATGTTTCTAGTTATTTTTTGTGGTTGAGCAGACACAGATGTCCATATAAAACAACAAAAACAAGAAAGAGAACTTAGCCATCCATCACAGAAAAAATATATGATATGCTTCATTAATTCACCTTCACGGCTTTGTCCTTTCTGTGGCAGCAAACTGAATTTCCACCCTATAAGTCACCAGCCATGATGGAGTGTGCCCAGGAGGAAGGCATTGTGGGTCTAAGGAACAAGGACCCATCTCTAGGTAGCCAACATCAACATCATGCTCGTTTTTTATATCATGAAAAGATCACAATATCACAACATCACAATATCACAAAAATGGCCATTTTGGCTGCAGTAACAATAAAAAAATAGTAATTGCAAGAGGGTTATAGACCTACATACAGGTCCTAGGTGAGGAACCCCCTCATATAGTCATTGTTTCTGTACAACTAAGCTCAAATTCTGTATAGGTATAATTATAGTTTTATATACGAACACCATAGGTGTTGGGTTTGGACTAGAGATGCTACAGTGTAATGGTCAGACTGATCCTGCCGGTCTTAATTAACACCAGAAAACAATATAAAGGAAATGAAGTATCAATAGGATCTAACAATGATCTATGATGACTACAACAATGACACTGTTTTGTAGGTCTAAATGCAACTGAATTCTTCATGTCAATAAATTCCCCTAATTACTAACAAAACAGTCAAATCAGAAAGTTCTCTTGTGGAGTGAAGAGAAATGACAGATGGATGTGACCATCAGCATGAATGAATGCTTGAGATGTTGATAGAACCTGATATGAACATTTTGTCAGCTGTATGAGAGCTAAAAAAAAAGAAAATACAGAAATAATGCAAGTTGCAAAATAGCCGATGATCCTGAATCCCTGGTCATTCACTCCAGACACCCCCCCCCCCCTAAACATAAAGAAGCACTCAAACACATGCATTTCTTCATTCTACCCAAACATTACAAAAGGGGTCTGTATTCTCTGCCTTTTGATGCCATTCATTTTCGAACCACAGTCATTACAGACTTCAAAAAGCCTTTACTAGCAGTATGCTGACAGACATTTTCTTCAGAATAGAGACAGGCGAGCGAAGGTGCGTGCAGTGTACACAGAGACCTCTGGCGAAGTCGTGAAAAGTCCCGTGACAAAAGCGGACCGCTGCTGTTCTGTCTGTAGCCCCCGCTCCATGATCCGCCTCCAGTCTCTGAACCCTCAGAAATGGCGCTGACACAAGGTACCTCAGCATGCTGTGAATAAGATACAGGTGCCTTCGACCGGGATGCCGTAAATCATCTCACATCTGTGAACAAGACACTCTGTACATGTTTACATCTTTCCCTCCCACCACTCTAACATACACTAAGCACGCGTTTTTCTACAGGGTCACCATGAAGTCAGAGAGTCTGGGTCTCCCTACTGTGTCCCCCCCACCACCAACCCTGTTCATAAGTCTAGATCTCGAGCTTGTCACTCATGCAACAGCTGATGCTTGATACCACACTAACCCAGTGCCCATTTTACGCCTCCTCCTTCTTCCCTGCCCTGTGCAGAAAAGACCCCTCAGACAGAGACAAAGGCACTGTTGGAAGGGAACCTCGGCGCAGAATGCAAGGGCTTCTCCGGGGGACAGGTGGTGTCCCTCCGGAATCCATCAGCACTAAACGCCTTTGCCTTGCTTTCTTGCCATTGGCTCGTTCTTGAGCCACGGGGAGAAGGAAAGGAGAAAACACAACACAACAGAACAAAAGTCCTGAAGACTTCCACCTGGGAGTGCAGCCTCCTCTGACTCACCCACAGGAGGAGGCGAGATGAAACGCGGCGAGCTCACATGCCGACTGTCTCTCTGCCAACTGTCTCTCTGCCTTTTGTTCAGGTCACTTTGCCAGGCTATAGCTTAGATAGCGTTTCAGAGTTGTGGCAAAGGCACATGGCAACAACAGCATCAGTTGAAAAGCACCTGGATCCAAGGCTGAGACAGGAAAAACTCTTGAAAAGCATCCAAGTGTGTTTGCGTCTGCACACGGAGAGAGCCAGCCAGGAGGAACAGACATATAGATATTGATAGTGTTCATTCCTGCAGATGAAAGATGCATCGAGGAGAGTAGATCCAAGTAGATCCGTTTCATTGATCTGGATCAGTTCAGTTAAATAGCTAGTTGATTATAAGGATCCAATCAGCTAAAACACCAGTTGATGATTAGAATCAGTCCAGGTAAAATAGCCATTTGATGATCTGGATCAGTTCAGATAAATAGCCAGTCGATGATCTGGATCAATTCAGTTAAAAAGCCAGATAATAATCTGGATCAGTTTTGGCAAAACTGGCAGTTGAAACTCACAAGATGAGTCCTGCTCAAAGGCTCCTTCATCATCTGTTCACAGATTTGTCATTAGAAATTTCCCAACAAGTGTCATGTCTCAGTGCTTAATCACTTGGCTGGAAAGTATGCATAAATTACTCATTACCTAATAGTCCTGTATAATGTATTTCGAATTATAACATAGCTTTAGAAGCTACTTTACATTTTACAAAACCTGAATGTGGAAACCATGTTTTTTTAAAATAGGTTTAATTGTTATCCTAATCCAAATTCAACATGCTATTATTATTTTATTTTACACCATAAAGCTCTTACACTTGCATCTGTGCCCACTATGGATCTTACATCTACACCTGCTAAGCACACACACACACACATACACACACACACACAGCACACACACGCACACACACACTTGCCATCTCAGTTGGTGCGCTTGGTTTGGTGGGGAACCAGACAGAACAGATGGAGTGTTGACAGCGATGAGAGAGGAAGATTATCTGCAACTATTGCAGCTCTCTCACGTTCTACATATATCAGGTGCTGCCTCATTCCTGCGTTTAAAATGATAGCACTTACACCCTCTCTGTGTGACCCACAAATGCACGAACAAGTACAACAATAAGACATAAAAGTCCCGTAAGAAGCCACCACATGAGCCAAGTCTGGGTCGAAAAGTACAGGACGCTCAAGAGTCAAAACCGAAACTTTTAGTTGTCACGTCTGAGACCAGCTGCACGCAAGATAATATAATAACATAATATAAAAATAAAAAGAAGAAAATGTATTAGTTTATTAAAAAAGAATATTCATTTGTAATCAGTTTTATATTGATTATTCATATAGTTATGATATTATTATTAATCACTCATTATACATGTTATATACTAATAATGTCATATTTCATCATATATTTTGTAAAATATAGCATGAAATAATATAGAAGCCAATATTATTATTTTGATTAATTCTTATATTTTAGTCAATCAAAGATGTTGTAACTTTTGGGAGCAAAGGATGGTGAGATGATTCTGTGGCCACTCTTCTCTAAAATGTATTCAGAAGTCACAACAAAAGTCAACTGCATATAAATTTACAACATACGTCCGTTTTTATTATTATTATTAAATGAAAACATAGTAATAACATTTCAATCTGCCATCGAACAGAAACTAACCAGTTAAGCCATCATGGAAAGGAATGATTATATTCCCAGGCTGCAGTGAACAAACGTCTGAGCTGTTCCTAGCTCAATTTCTCTGTCAGGGAGAGTCAACAAGTGAACGAACCGTTCAAATTCTCTGCAGTCTGTAGTCTGCCCTTTATGTTAGTTAAGTAAATTAAGACAAAACAAAATACCACAGAAAGCAATGGTTCGAGTTACAGGGGACTTGGGAGGGTCTGACCCTCCTAATTAAGACGGACCCCCCTAAAGATGTAAAAACAACAGTTGGGGTGGGTGGGGGGGTTGAAACATTATACATAACTTCTTACCTGTAATTGTAAATAGTACAATCTATTTTCTTGGGAAAGGCTAACCCCCCCCCCCCCCCGCCCCACCACCGAGTTGTCACTGTAAAATGTGTGTATTGTATGTAATGTATTTAGCCGCCAAGGTCTCTGTTATTGAAAAGTGGCATAATTTACATTCAGCTGAATGTTGTTCTTTAGAGAAGTTCCTCTTAGAAACGTGCTTCACAAGACCAAAGAGTAAAATTCAAGATTGTAATGTGTCTGTAATGACTGTTAATGTAAATTGGATCATCCAGCTAGTGAAAATGTACATTTGCAGTCCTATTGTAGACTAGTCACAATAAAACATGCGCATACGTTACTGAACGAGAAGTGAGGTTTTGCTCTTTTGAGCCAATCTGAGTGCAGGTTTTATTTAAGCATGTGGCACTTTTATTCTGCCTAAATGTATCATTTATATTCAATAATAACTAGAAAAAAGTATTTAATTACACATGTGTAACACGGAGCAATTTCAAGGTGCATTTACTGAGAACACTGAGATTTATTGTGGGCCACTCCATACTCAAGGTCATTCAAACAATCCAGGGCCACACAGTCAATACGCAGGGTATCCAGAAACATTACACAGAAAACAAAACACAAGAACTAGGAAATAAAGAGGAAACAATGAACATTACAAAACTAGCAACAGACACTAAATACAAACACTCACGAACTCTCAGAGGCTCGGAACACTAACAGGAGGCTAACGCACAGAAAATGTATACATTCAATCATACATTCAAACGTACATTCAAACAATGACGCGACACAGGTAACCAGGGCAACGGAGATGCCAAGGAGGGGCCAATCGTGACAACATCTCTGGTCTCGGCTGGTCTAGACTGGACTCCAGAGCAATTACAGAGTCCACTTTTCAAACGACCAGGGCAAAAGTAAGCTTAAAAGATGTAGATGGAGACGAGAACCGGGCCAATCCCTAGACCAAGACCAAACTAAAACACCACCATCACCACCACCACAATGTCTTCTCAATAGCACTGTCCAATGATTTCAGAACAGCAAAGTCTAAGACTACAGACACGCAAATAAGGCTGTGATCGCACGTGATTACAGATTTATTCCACGGGAAAGCGCACGCACGGACATCGCTGAGGCTCAGCACTGCAGAAGATTCCTCCTTCTCAACCAGCATAGAGGCTGCAGCATCCCGCAATTTGTGCCCAGCACTTTTGAGTGGTCGTTTAAACAGCACTTTCTAACTGCATGTCTATAAGCTTCGATGGAAAAACCCCATTCAGGGCTGCAGACCAGAACACAGTGTCACAAATCAAACGCCTCACTCCATCACGATTACACCAGCACACACAAGATCACCGCATGGTCCCACACTGGAATCGGGCTACAATAATCTGATCCTTTTGGGGGAAACTCATGCGTCGGGGTATAATTTACGAGCCATATCTTTCCAGCTCCGGGGGCCTGCTTAGAGAGCGGCACTCAGACTCTGCAACATGTGGCGTGCGCTATCTCGAGCACAAAGGTAAAGGGAAGCTTAACATCCTGGGAAAATCTCAAACAGTGTGAAATTACCTTGATCCAAAGATTCCTGGCGCATACCAGCTCAATGAACCCATAACAGTGGCTGGAACAAGCAGACAGCCCGCTGTAGAACAGCTGGGTCAGACAGGAGAGGCAACAGAGGGAGGGAGAGAGGGAGAGAGAGGCAGAGAAAGAGAGAGAGAGACAGGGAGAGAGTGAGAGAGAGATACAGAGAGAGGTGTGTGTGTGTGTGTGTGTGTGTGTGTGTGTTTGGGGGGTGTAGGAGGAGATAGAAAGAAAAAGCCAGAAAACAGAAGCAGCAGGAAAAGACAGTTAACAGTAAATGTAAACATTGTAAACGGAGTAACGTAAAACGTACACTGTAGAAGATGGATTCTCCCTGAGGCTTTGGTAGATTTCTCTGAGATTCTACAAGAGGAAGAGTGGTTAAGTGAATCGATCAGCGCGTGACGTCAGTAGGGATAAGGAACTGCCTCTCCTCAGGATAAGGAACTGCCTCTCCTCAGGACAGGCCCGTGTCTTTGTTTGGGTTTATTTAAGAAGGTGGAGGCCATCTTGGCTGGAATGCTGTTGTTTCGAGCATAAATCTGGTGAAAACTCGCAGCAGTGTGTGTAAACGCTTTGCCGAAAGCCCAGACACAACACGAAGTTGGAAACAGCACCCGACAGTGCTGGCTAATAGGAGACTGAGGGCCTGCTTGCCTCTCCACCCGACAGTGCTGGCTAATAGGAGACTGAGGGCCTGCTTGCCTCTCCACCCGACAGTGCTGGCTAATAGGAGACTGAGGGCCTGCTTGCCTCTCCACCCGACAGTGCTGGCTAATAGGAGACTGAGGGCCTGCTTGCCTCTCCACCCGACAGTGATGGCTAATAGGAGACTGAGGGCCTGCTTGCCTCTCCACCCGACAGTGATGGCTAATAGGAGACTGAGGGCCTGCTTGCCCTCCACCCGACAGTGCTGGCTAATAGGAGACTGAGGGCCTGCTTGCCTCTCCACCCGACAGTGCTGGCACTGAGGGCCTGCTTGCCTCTCCACCCGACAGTGCTGGCTAATAGGAGACTGAGGGCCTGCTTGCCTCTCCACCCTGGCAGTGATGGCTAAGTGATAGGAGACTGAGGGCCTGCTTGCCTCTCCACCCGACAGTGCTGGCTAATAGGAGACTGAGGGCCTGCTTGCCTCTCCACCCGACAGTGATGGCTAAGAGGAGACTGAGGGCCTGCTTGCCTCTCCACCCGACAGTGATGGCTAATAGGAGACTGAGGGCCCGCTTGCCTCTCCACCCGACAGTGCTGGCTAATAGGAGACTGAGGGCCTGCTTGCCTCTCCACCCGACAGTGATGGCTAAGAGGAGACTGAGGGCCTGCTTGCCTCTCCACCCGACAGTGCTGGCTAATAGGAGACTGAGGGCCCGCTTGCCTCTCCACCCGACAGTGATGGCTAATAGGAGACTGAGGGCCTGCTTGCCTCTCCACCCGACAGTGCTGGCTAAGAGGAGACTGAGGGCCTGCTTGCCTCTCCACCCGACTCTGTCCAAAGCTACACAACATGGGGCCTTCGATGTCCGGCTTGTTTCACACCTAGTTATGTCAGCACCAGCGTGGCCACTTGTTTCCCTCACTTCTGTAGTAGACCACACGTTCACACTCCTTCCCTGGAAGTAAAGGTAAGTGCATTGTCTCGGAATGACAGAGACGTTTATAGCGCAGTTTCGGAACTTGGTTGTAAAATAAAATAAAACAATGTGTTCTCCGGGCAACTAGTAATGGTCAGCTGAAGACGCCATAAACTGCGTTATATTGCTGGTTGGCTGCAAGGTTGTAAAAATGGCACCATAGAGGGATAATGAAATATCAGACCAGGCCATAGTTACTCCGCGTCACGCTGCTTTGAACTGAAGGGGCTAGAAGTAGTGTGCACTGGGAGTTAAGAGAGATATCAAATTGATTGCTAGTTAAATAAAGGCAGAGAATGTTTATTGCAGTTGCTATGCAACGCCACAAAACATAACAGGGCTCTGAGTCATTCCATTTGTGGTGCACTGTTCACTAATGTGGACAAGGCATTGCCATCATTTACAATTTATAGTGTCTAAACTGAATTCTGATCTTGCTTATATTGCACAGGGATCATCACAGAAGCACAAAAACGTGCGCGACAGGCACAGATACTCGAAACGCGGCGTGCGCACTGTCAGCTGGGCTGGGATCTGCAGGCATGCACCCAGCTGAAGTCAACATGAGAAAATGAAGTCCCAGAAAGAGAGACAGCAAGTCGCCTGCCGTGCCTTTGTACCCTCTGAAAGGCCGTTTCTGTAACGAAATGCACCTGTGCTCTCAATGCCATTTTGTAACGAATTATCTGCCACATCTCGACCTCAGCGTGCTAACGATGCGTTAGTGTGAGAAAAGAAAAAGGTTGTTTCTGTTTTGACACAAGGAGTGAAAACCCTTGCATGGGAGTTTTGCTCTTAATATACAGGGACTTTACAAACACACGCACACGCACACACACAGACGTGCATGCACACACACACGCGCGCGCACACATGCACATGCACATGCACACGCATGCACACACACACACACATGCGCACGTACACACACGCGCGTGCACACATGCATCTGCACACACACACACACACACACACACACACACACACACAGACACACACGCGCACGTTCACACACGCGCACGCACACACGCACACGCACACACACAAACACACTGACATTTGAATGTCCCTTTATCGGAACCTGAGTGATTCCTTTGTGGCCGGGAATGGTTTGTTGTATCTGGTGCCTGGCCAGGTCCTTGTAGATATTTATCACACGATACCTGCTTTCACAGGGACCGAGCTGCGTCTTTGTTTACGCCTGATTCCTGAGAGTGTTCTCTGTGGGGCGGCTCACGGACACGGGCATGCAGCATGAGCGGAGGCCTTCACACCTGCCGCTGCCTCGTGGGACTGTTATTACAGCAAACACAGAATTCAGCTGCCGAGGTCTTTAGCTTCAACAATGGTGATGGAACACGAGCCAAGATGACGTGAAGAACATCGCTCGCACACAACAACCTGCGGTGGTGTTCTCTCAGAGCCGTCTAAAAGGTAAACTGTTCTTCAAAGGAGTCTAAAAGATGGGTGGTAGAAGGAACTTGTAATGCTTCTGCCAGCCGAAATCCTGTGATGTATTACTGAGTTTTTTTCTCATTCTCTTTTGCATGTGTTTCCAGGTAACGCTGCACACGAGCCCCTCCACAGTGTTGTCCTCTGGCTCTATACTGTTGTCAACGGTTACATGAGCAGAGTCATTTTGATGCAAAAAAAATGCTTTGGAGTTCATTTCTATAGCATTGGTGATTCTCGAACCTGCATAGTTGATTTTTCCTGAGGTCATCTGCTAAACAGAGATGGTCAAGTGAATGACAATGGACCACTGGCTCTTTGGAGCATCGGTTTTGTTCCTCCAAAGCCCTCTCTGGACCACTGGCTCTGTGGAGGAGAGGTCTCGTCCCTCCAAAGCCCTCCCTGGAGAATATGTAGCGTGAAAAGTCAGTATGTTCCTGCTTTGATGAGGAAAAAAGCCAGTTTAGTTTTAGTTTTGTGTCAGGGGTGAGATCAGCTGCTTTCGCTCTTTGTCGACGTCAGGAGACTGCTGAGGCGCCGTCGATGACTTCACACTGGGGGGGGGGGGAGCATTCTATGTAGGCAGGGAGATCCCTGAGCAACACGCCACTGCCATGTGACGTGAGAGCAGGACTTGGCCGGCGGCTTCGGCCGCTCTGCGCGAGGGGCCCGTCGCTGCTCCCGCCCAGCTGCATGCCGAGAAAAGCCACTCGTGATCTATCAGGCCCGGAGGTCCAGGGTGCAGAAAAGGCACCTGGCCAGATCACACGGCATCATTCACCCCCCATCACATTAACCATGTGAGCTCACCCATAATCAGATTTCAATTACCGACGGGAGGCAGGACCTTGCCTTTCACTTCAAATTCACTTCACTAATCTAACCCATGTGTTGCCTAAATAACAGAGAAAAGCGTTGTGTCATGGATGAGCAGGAGGGAAGGGGGGAGAGGGAGAGGGAGGGGGGTGCTATTGACATGCTGTGTCATGCAGAGACTATAAAAAGAAATGCAGGCTTTTCCCTGAATCAGTCGGAGAAGCGGGGCTATTTTTAGCGGCTGTGGAAGCAGGGGAAGTGTAAACAGTGTCCCATGGCTTGAGGGAAACATGTGGATGACAAACGACTCAGGCTCACCAGCAATGAGGATTCCGGGGGTCAAACAGGAGGCCTGGGGCACTGAGATGAACCACAGGCATTGTTTAGGACATCCCCTCTTTTGCCCCAACACCCTCTTTCACTCTCTTTGACTCTTTCTCTTTCGGGGATTCTCGAAAGGTGATCTCTGCTATGCTCTCGTTTAGAACTTTGTGCGGCATGTCCTTTGGTCCCGGATGGGAATGTGCTGGGATCCTATTCATTCAGGAAGACAGCATTCCCAGGCACTGTGGGATAGCACCCACCCCCTGCAACTCAGGCACATATACACATGCCTGCTTCATCAGGGTTCGACTCAAACTCTCTCAAACTTCTCAGAATGTCAAGGGTCAGACCCCAGACTCGCTCACCGATGGAACACCCCTCCCTCTTCCTCTCCTCCCCTTCTGTCTCTCTATCTCTTTGCAGCTTCTCTTTAGAGTCTCACACAGAGAGAACGGACTTGAAAATATCCTTAATGAACTGGAAAGGGACAAAAGCAGCATCTACTGTAGATGGAGAAACCGAGGGGAAAAAATCTAATTTTTAGAAAAAGTAAATATATTGATATATTGACCAGTTCAACAGTGAATGCCAACAAAAGAGGTTCGTAAGCACCAAGCCAGTGTGGTGTGAAGGTCTCCTGCACGCATACATGAGTGTGGTGTGAATGGTCGTGCAAGGTCATGACCTCTCCTGCCTCTTGGTTTAATTCATAAGCGCTGAGGCACAAAGTTGCTGTACAAAGTAAGTGAGGGAGAACATAAGGCTTGGAATAAAATCTGAGTTTTACTTCAAATACATTGGTGCTCCAAACTCAAAAATAGCTGTTCATAATTCCGAGTCCAATGAGCCAAACTCAATTCATTTCAATTCAGCGCAACCAAGCTCATAGGACTCATAATGAATCATAAGTTCACAAGTTCATCTGGAAGAAACAGCCTTGTGATGAAAAATGGAGGCTCCAAAAATCTAAATCAAACAAACATCATTACAGGTCAATGCAGCATTTATGGCACACTGGAAGTCCACAGGAGTCGTTCCTTCTGCTTTCAGCTTCTACTCAATCACGTCGAGGAAATCAAACATTCCTTTGGGTTCAGAGACGTATGCACATAGCCCAGGGCTGACGGGGCTGGAAGGCTGACGGAAGACGGCCTCAGAGGCACATCGCCTGTCCGGCGTGCCAAATCCTAATTATGCCCAATTACACCGTTAACACAAGCAAGCTGCTGTGGAAAGGTCTGAGGGTGGCAGGTGGAGCATTTCCTGTTCTTCGCATGGCCACCATTCCAGGATCTGTGAGGAGCCCATAGGTTCCTCTAGTTTCTGCTACTATTTGAAATGAAGTCATATGTTCTACTGTATTTCTGTCACTATCTCTCTTTTTGTAATATGCATACAGTGCTTAATAGACTACACACTCCTGAATAAAGTGTACACTGTATTCCGTTCATAACTATATAATAGATGTATAAGCAAATTAAATAAATCCATAACAGTTAGTAGACACTAGGTCCGTTACGGCTTTGAAGGTGTTGGGGAAGTTAAAGACCAAGAGTCAGAAACATATCAATTAACCCCTTGAACTCCTTGTCAACATTACAACCACTGAGTGTCAGACCATCTACCTGTCTCCACAGGACGGGTCTCCATTTTCATCGCCTTCATTGTCGTCCTGGGAAGCCGTTGGCCTGCTAATCTTTAATGGGGCGGAAGAGCTTTTCCCATATGCTTTTTTTTTCCTTCTTCCACGGTTCCTTCGTGAACGTGAGCGACTCGTTCTCACTACGGTGGCAGACTTGGTGGGCTGCCTGGGCCCGAGTGGACCAACAGGTTGGGATTCCACACCCCGTAAGAAAATAAATACCCCATAATGACTGCTTATTAAAACATGAAATGCAAGCGAGGACCAAAGTGTACATTTCATCCACGACGCGCAAATACATGTTCCTCACTTATCTGTGACATTTCAAAGACATGAGGGAAGTCTTCAGTACATATTTATTGCAGGTTATGTGAATGTGAGAAAAGATGGCTAAGGGAACCAAGTCACGTGGTGCAAACGAATAATGTCGCCATTTTCCATTGGCAAACAGTGTTGACAAACAGCTTGTTTGCTCTGGTGAGCTCTGGTGAGCATCATAAGGAAGGTTAATGAAAAAAAAAACTTACCAAGAGATCCTACATATAAAATAACTCATTCATATGAACATAACATTTTTATGCTTCTGAAATATGTGTATTTTGCACCCTGATGAGAGAACCTGATGACTTCTCAGCTATGCAGAGACGCATTTCATAGCTGGGAGTGACGTTTGAACACCAGCTGTTCTACCTGTCAAGCAAACGGAGCTCTGCCCCAAGCCAGCTGAAATGTTACGCAACGTTACATGGGAAAGTTACACTTTACATGACGTTACATGGGAAAGTCACGTTACAAAATGTTACATGGGAACGTTACGTTACATAACGTTACATGGGAAAGTCACGTTACATAATGTTACATGGGAACGTTACGTTACATAACGTTACATGGGAAAGTTACGTTACATAACGTTACATGTTGGTGATGCCCACCCCATGAAACACCCACCACTAATCTCCCCCGCGCTCCATTTTCCACCCACCCACCCTCTCGGCAGCCCAGGGCCCCTGTTTGACTGGGCCTAGCCATTTCCTACAGAGCAGTATAGTGTTTCAGCTTTGAGATAGCATTAGCTGTGCCAGAGTGACAAGGGTGGAAATTTCAAAGAAAAGAATGCGAAAGGGGAGGGAGGGAGGGAGGGAGGAGGGCGGGGGGAATAACAGGAAGAAAAAGGGTTGTTTTAAACGCTGAGTAAAGGAGTTTGGTTATTATTGGAAAAAATGAAAGAGGTCATTCATGAGCCCGTGCCAAGGTATGAGGAAACTGCTCGTGTGTCTCTAGCAGTTGGGGGATCCGGGCAGCCTTAGCTGTTTCTCCAGGTCTCAGTTGTATCTCAGAGGCGTCTCACCATAGCCAGTTGATCCGTCCCATGTCCTCGTGACCCATACACGAACATAGAGGGAAAGCAGCGTGGTGGACCTCCCCTGAATAGACCGATGCTGTTTCTGCTCAGGTGCAGAGATCCACAGACTTGTGGAGATACTCGATGCGTACATATGCAAATACGCCACATGCATAAGCAAATATACCACAGTGCGAAGCAGAACAGGAGGAAATGCTTGTTCACCCTCAAGCCATTCTCCACACCTTAGTCTATACTTACGTTACACCTACCATCTTTACTGAGGGAAAAAAGATTTGCTAATGAAAAGTAAAGGAAGTTCTGTCTTGGGTGACTGAGAGACTAATGATTTTTTCTTTTTTTTAAAGGGAAAAAAATGTCTTTGCAGGCTTCTGTCATCGATCAGTTTTATGAATAACCTGAGAAGGAAATTGCCTTTTTGGGGTTGTTTGGCCTGAGAATAATGAGCCAATAAAAATAATTGTTACAGACGACTGCTTAGCCCCGCCCCTTGCTTCAAACAATCAGGAATAAATCAAGTGAACATTATGGGGAGAGCAAGGGAGTCTGGGAAGCAGGTTAATGACATCCGCCCTCGCTCCAGAGTGGAGGTGCTGCCAGTGTTCTGCCCCGAGCCCCCAGCCGATCGTGGGAGTCCGGGTGCCTGAAGCAGCACGGGGGTCTGCAGGCAATTATGGGCAATAGAGCTCAGACGCTTTGTGCAGGATCCAGGGCTGGTGCATATGTGGTTCGCGTCAGGGGCCTGGCTGACCCTTAGACAAAACAGCAGATAAGGAGCGGGTAGCGGATTCCACAAAGTGGCATGTATACAGGATACACAAGAAGGTGTGTGTCGTACATTGGCTTCACAGGCATCCGTTTTTGATGTCTTGAAGTTATGAGGTAACTGTGTAGCAATGCACAAACAATCCCCTGTGTCTATTGATTACGTTGATGTAGGATTGTTTCAGATTTGTCCCCAGGCCAAACTCACATCATATCGCGGGAGAACTACTGTAATCTAGACAGACGGGTTGCTGTTTACTGTCAGCGTTTGCGCTCTCACAGAAAGTAAATGGTAGACGGTAGACTCTGGCAAAGGATGGGAAAATATTTGCAAGGCACGTCTTTTCTGAAGAGGTGTCAGTTTGTCCCAAGGCAGAGATGCAAATCAGGATTCCCTAAAGTGTTTGGGAACAGATCAATCTCTACACGATTTAATGGCTTCAGATAAGGGTGGTATGTGCATCGGGTTTCAGCCCCCACCACAGAGCAGGTTTCCTCAATCCACAGCAGACAAGAAATCCACCATAAGAACAACCTTCAAGGCATTTTCTTGTCATGGAATATACATCCAGTCATCCCACTCTGACTATAATTGTGCTGTTTTGTTTGTCTCCTTTTACGGGCACTCGGCCATTTTCTCACAGCCAAAGCTCTCTCTCTCTCTCTCACACACACACACACACACACCTTTCTCTTAAGTACAAGGCTCACACACACACAGCATATACACTCACACACACACCTTTCTTTAAAGTACAAGGAGGCAGCCACCATCCTTTTTGAACTACCCGTTATTCCAGATAATTAAACAGTGCAGCACTCCTGGAGAAGAATACAGACATAACTGTGCGTCTCTGCCTGCAAGATCAGACAGATTACTTGTTGACGCACAGATTATATTGTCAGAAGAGAGAGGAACATGGCCATCCCTCCCACCCAATCAGAGCGCTGTCAGTTAGCCTCCTTCCCTCTGTGACCCATGGATGACTTAAGATCGCAGTGGGACAACAGTTTAGGTACCAAGTCTATGTTTTCAGTCTTCATGTGCTAAACGCTATTATATGACAGCATTAAGCACTTCAGGACTGCTGTGTTTAGATCTGCTCTGGCTGCTTCCCAGAAAGTTACAGTTTAACATGATTTACTGGCAACCTAGCATCTACTGTATGATCTGCGACCTATGATCTACAATGATCTACAACTTAGCATGATCTACTGCAGTCCAACATGAACTACAGCATCCCCGTATGATCTACCGCAAGCTAACATGAACTACCGCAGACTAGAACGACATCTACTGTGATTTAGCATGATGCCCTGTGTTCTAGAGCATGTGACAGGAGTTGTGGCAGCCACTGAATAAGAGCACAGAGTAGGGGGCAGAGGCCCAGAACCCCACGACCCGAGGGGCTTCACGGCCATCTGTGAATCCATATATCTTGCGCTCGGGCAAAGACAGAGGGCCTTTGGCCCGGGACAGGAAGCTGAGACAGCACTCGCCGCGCCGCTGACACGTCTCACAGCGGCCCGGAGGCGTCATCTGCCGATCCTCAGCAGCTGCCCCGACAGTTGCCGAACAGCAGTGGAACTCTGTGGAAGCTGGAAGATCACAGGGCCAGCCGCCCATCTAGCGACCACGACGGCTTGGCACAAAGTCATTAGCGTTAGCGTCCTGAAAGCCACTTGTATTGACTGCAGCACATTCTGACAACGTCTCTGCCTTCCTGGGGACTCGGACGAATGTGTCTGTAGAGTCGGGCGGGTTCGTTTCATTCGTTCTTAACGCTACCAAAAGTGTTAAGAAAGTCAGTAAGTGGTGTAAGTGAGTAAATGGAATTTTTGTTTTCACAAGAAATTCCGAGAGGTTCCACGATGGTTAAGTCACGAGCGACATAGGTGGGATGTTTAAGAGATGAGCTCACATCCTGTTCCCTGAGAGGCTGGGAGGACGATCCCTGTGTGGACAGCTGAGGACATACAGTAGAGCCACGTGGGACCCAGACCTCACGGCAACAGGGAGGCACAAATACACACACACACACACACACACAGAAACACAAATATGCATATTAAATGCTTTTATGCAAACATATGCAGATGTGTTCATGCACACTCACACACACAAATGCAGCTGCCTGTTCCATAAACACCTAGAAACAAAGTCTTACACAAGTCTAAACGTAACGTACACATAAGAATTATCTTAAGAATGTAAGAACTATACATGCAATATACGTGCATTTTGTGTGTGAGAGAGAGACAAACAGATTAAGAGCCAGAAAGATAGAAAATATCTTTATGTGTTTCTGGGAGGGTCTAAGGGTTACATCACTGTCATTGCGGCCTCATCTCTGTAGTCCACCCTCAAACGGGCGACAGGGGAGATGGTGGGACTGCTCTGGAATACCCGTGTCTCTCTTGGGGCACTGCGTCACCTTCCTAAAACACTCCGCACAACTCAGGTTAGTACCAGAAGCCCAGGACATCTCCAGCACCTTCTCCTGCTGGCCACACCAACCTGGCCCTGCTAAAGACGCATATCATGGGCTGAGAACAGTGGAGCCGAGAGGAGATGATGCACAGATGGAGAACCCCCCCAAAGCCTCCACACCGCAGAGAAATCTAAGACGGGGAGAGAAAAGGGTGAGAGAGGGAGAGAGAGGGAAGAGAGGGAAGAGAGGATGGAAGAGAGAGAAAGATTAAGGGGGAAAACAAGAGAATGAATGAGTCAAAGAGAGAGAAAGACATGAAAAGAAGAGAAATGGCCTCAGTGTGTAAAGGGAATCTGAAGATAATTCCTGTATGTTCTCATCTGGGCTGCCTCTGTCGTAACCCCCCTCCCCCCATCCATTTCTTCCACTCTCTCCCTTTCTCTCTCCCTCTCCTTCACTCTCTCTTTCCTTCTTCCTCACCTCTATCTCTCTTTCACACTCCCTCTCTATCTATCTCTCCGGTGAGTGCCTTTCACTTTGGGGGGCCCACAGACCCCTTGACCGGGCGGGAGGCTTTCAGGATCCCCTGATGGATGCTAATGGGAGACGCATTCAGATCATTTTACATGGTGCTGCTTTGATCCACCGCCGGTTCCACTCTACACAGGCTGTGTACTGCCCCAACCCCTCCCCGCCCACGCCATTCTCCAACCCCGCCCACGCCACTCTCCAACCCCGCCCACGTCACTCTCCAACCCCGCCCACGCCACTCTCCAACCCCGCCCACGTCACTCTCCAACCCCGCCCACGCCACTCTCCAACCCCGCCAAACACCTGTGATAAAAGCAAGGACTTGACTGAAGAGAAAAGAAGAAAGCATGCAGAGAAAGAGAGAGAGAGAGAGAGAAAAGAAAAGAAAAGGAGGAAGAAATAGAGAATCTAAGTGGAAGGAAATGTGGGAGGCTGCTACAAACCTAAAAGAGGAGAGAGAGAGAGAGAGAGGAGTGGAGAGGCCAGTTGTTCAAGGGGGATGTGGCGGATGTCTGTACAGTTGAGAATTTAGGAAGGAAGAGCAGAGAAAGAAAGGCTGCCTGAAGGAACTGCTGTCACCAGTGGGCACCAGACGCGCTCGTGAATGGCGTTTGAGAGCAAGACAGCTGGAGGCAGCTGATTGGCTAAGTAGCAGTGACGCTCAGGCTTCCTGTGTCCATCTGCTCTGCCCTGGCCCTGAGTGGCGGGAGCTAGAATTGATGGCTATGCTGGTGGCTCAGGAGGAGTGGCCTCAATCAGCAGCCCCACAGCACACTAGCGCTACAGCAAACTAGCGCTACAGCAAAGTAGCACTACAGCAAAGTAGCGCTACAGCAAAGTAGCATTACAGCTGGTTTCTGTAAAAAGAAAAAAGAAAATCACTGCTTTCAGTTTCTTTCTGTCTCTCTGTACATCTCTCTTTCTCTCTCGGTCTTTCTCTTTCTCTTTTTTTACTTGCTTTTTTCCATGCCCTGTAGGACCCCCAGCCTACCCACCTCCCACGAGTCAGGCACGTGGTTTGACACTTGCCAGAAGCTTTGCCTTTGGGGCATTTGTGTATGTCTCTCTTTCTCTCGCTCTCTACTCATGCCCCATTCGCCAAGCCTCCCTTTCACCTCTCGACAGCGCAGAGGAAACGGACGTCTTGCAGACAAGGCACGGCAAAAGTGCACAGAGAAGCACTTCAAAGCCATGAGCTAATGTTTACAGCCTGCACACAGGTACCGTGTACTCAACCAGCGCAGTGCTGTGTGCTGCAGCTTGCCCTGTGGGCTAAGGGCAGTAGCCCAGGGCAAACTCAGAGATGTCCAGCACAGCAGCGCACAGCGGGGACAGTAATTCACCTCGTTAGCCTCATGACTTTATTAGATTCCGCACAAGCAGAGAGCAAGAGAGCGAGTTGTCCCTTTCGATGGTGGCTAAGACGGTTTCTTTCTCTCCTCTTCCATCCATCTTTCATCCCTTCCTCTTTCCCACCTTTGCTCTCTCTAGTTTGTCCTCTCTCTTCATCCCCTTCTGTCCTCTTCCTTACGACCCTTTTCTCGTCCAAGCACGTGATGTCATGTTCAGGGCTCTCGGGGGAAGGAAGGAACGAGGACAGGCGTGTGAGCGGCTCTCGGGGCCCTGAGAGGAAAAGCTCTCCTCACTGCACTTCCTCCTCCACGGCCTCATCCGGTCCGCCAGCAGGAAGCAGACGAGGGCCACCAGAGCTCACCAGCGAGGAGCCGCAGGACACGGCAGGCAGACGTCGTGCAGACGTCGGGCAGAGTGGCTTCCTGGTTCCCTGCCAACCAATTCCACTCTTGCTTCAGCAGGAAGAGGTGAACGGGTATCCCCTAGGCTCAGACCACCTGGCGGAGGTGTTCCCCACGAACCTCCGCACGCAGATGCACTCGCCTCCGCTCACCTCCACCCATCCGACTGCTGTACACATGTAGAGGTGAGCAGAATGAGAACGCTGGCCTGGGTGGAAATTACACTGAATCATCGTCAGCAACTCAGTCCCTTCATCTTGGGTTTTTCAGCACAAAACGTTTCACCTACACTAACGTGAAGCATAACAAGCTCACTAGGTCAATCGGCAGCGTCACAACGTTTCTCTGAAACGTGAGGGGAAAGATGAACAAACAACAGTGCAGCCAAGCAGGCTGTGAGGACCTGCTTTCAAATCCTTCAGCGGAAAAAAGGGTCACGTCCAACCGTCCGCGGTGTCGGACGTGTAGCCCTGTGCAAAATCACAGTGTATTTGGAGGGTCTTAAAAAGGGGACGTGTTTCATTTATTGCCACAGAGTCTGTGTACATTTCATTGTGTCTGAAATACTCGTGTGACGTTCTTGTGCCGTGCTGATTTTGTGTTTACTGTATTGATGTGTTGTAACATGCTGGGTAGTTTTGGTGTCTAGCTGCCAGAGTTTTCTTGCTTTTCTTGCTCATGCTACAAAAATACCACACTGTTGCTCATTTACTTCACTTCTGAGCAGTTAGCAAATGAAGGAACCCAAAAGTAGCAAAGGTTCCCCAAACAACATGTATATCTGAGCTAGTTTTTCCACCAGCTACCTACACAAAATTTGTATTTTAAAATCGAATACTGAAAACTCCACTGATGTTTTTGTGACTAGTAGTCTCACAATTCAGGCTGATTTACAGGCTTTATGAATAATGTAGTTTAATGTGGTTATTATGCCAAATACAATAATATGCTGATATGGTAAATATATCAATAAAGTTACTTTGAACTGAACTGGACTGAACTGAACTGACAAAGAGAATGAGAGAGAGAGAGAGGAGAGAGAGAGAGAGAGAGAGAGAGAGAGAGGGAGGGAGATAGAGAGAGAGAGAGAGAGAGAGAGAGAGAGAGGGAGCTCTGCTGTGTTTCATCTTTTCTCACTCCTCTCCTGGAAGGCACAGTGCACCCGGGCTGGAAAATAGGCGTTTCCTGCCGAAGGAGAAAACAGCCAAGGAGAAAAGAGCATCCGTCGATGTCGTCGTCACCGACAACAACGATGATGATGATGATGACTCCAGCAGAAGCGGCAGCGGCGGCAGTAAGGCTCGGACTCCGGGCTGGCTCCGGGCCCAGAAGCCCAGATGTGTGTCATCTGCTTGCCGGGGGAAAGCAGCTGAAGACAGCGTCTTCCTGGAGCAGCGTGCCGGGAACGCCCTGCTCACCGGACCTCGTGGGCCTGCGCCGGACGTCGTCCAAGGTGGCGTGCGGAAGATCTGTGTTGGGGGGAGAGGGGGCGTGGCTGCGGAGTGCTGACGGCGGGGGCTGTGATGTCATGTGGGGATACGAGCTGGTTCCCAGGGACACACTGACAAAAGGACAGGGAGGGACGGGAGACAACTCAGCAGCGGCTCGAGCAGGTCACACGAGACGCGAGCAAGAAGACAGAAAAGATGATGGAAGAGTCACTAAAGGGGTCGGGATGAGCAGCAAGTCGCTGCCAGGTAGCTGCAGAACGACGACTAAAAGGTCTGTAAGTCTGGGTCCGTAGGGTCTGTAAGTGCACGTCTGTAAGTCTGGGTCCGTAGGGTCTGTAAGTGCACGTCTGTAAGTCTGGGTCCGTAGGGTCTGTAAGTGCACGTCTGTAAGTCTGGGTCCGTAGGGTCTGTAAGTGCACGTCTGTAAGTCTGGGTCCGTAGGGTCTATAAGTGCATGTCTGTAAGTCTGGGTTCGTAGGGTCTGTAAGTGCACGTCTGGCAACCCTGTGTCCACGTCAGACTAACTCAGCAGTGCAAGAAACTGGTGTCATCTGATATTTATATGTGACTACGATGTGTCTATTCAACATGGCACAATGGCATAACCGCTGGACAATTTGAAACGAACTGCAGCTGAAAACAATAGAAGTCCCAGACACCAACGCAAGGGGCAGAACAGGAGCATCTGAACTGCCTGCATCTGTCTCCTCTGTGTCAGACATGACAGCTCACGTGACACCTCACCTTTTACATTCAGAACCTTTTCTTCCTACCTCTGTCCTATTAACAGATGATTGTGTCCATCAGACATATACATGCACTTGTCACAGTCCTTTGTATTGATCCTGGCTGTTTTCAGACTATGACTCTGGATTTCTAGCCCTGTCGTGTCAGTTGAAACGTCCCTGTATTGGACGCCTGTATTCAATCTCTATTGTTTTTGGTCCTGCACTTTTGCACAGGAGTCACCACTCGCCCACCTGACGACCTCAGATCAGCTGACGTAGTTGTTTGGACGTAGTTGTTTGCATTTGTAGGGGACGTTTCTCACTGCTGGTGAACGGTACTGGTGGGTCAGTGGGTTTGCAGCCTGCGTTTGGTGCTACACCTAAAAATACCCAGTGAGGTAATGAGAAAACCTCTGTGTTTACACTGCGCAGCGCCATGATGGCGCAGGGCACTTTGCTGAGAGAGGGATCTCTGAACCAGGGCGCAAAGCGTGGAAGAAGGAAAGCGTGAGACGCAAAGGTAACACGTGAGAAAGAGTGTGGAGGAAAAGCTGGGATAACGAAACATGTGACCAATCACAGAGCTTCGGCCCAGGGAGGGAGATGGAGAAAGAGATGGAGAGAGAGAGAGAGAGAGAGAGAGAGGGAGGGAGGGAGGGGGTAGAGAAAGCACCCAGTAAACAGAGACAGAGCAATAGGAAGGAGAGCTGTCAGGGCTTTGATGGTGCCGTCCCCACGGGGCGTGACGTTATCTGGGAGATGAGTTTGAGATGATCCCTCATTCCAGCTTAATGACCAGAGGCAGGAGATAATCAGCCAGTCGGCTGGAGCTGCCGACGAATTCATGAATGATTGGGATCCCAGCAGAGACACGTGGACGGATATGCGCTGGACACATGCAGGTCAGCTGAGATGTCCCAGCGTATGAAGAATCACGCGTAACGACTGTAACGGTTGTCCAGAGCTTTGCGGTCCTGCTTGGACTCTGTGCTGTTACTTGTCGGCGTGTTTCTGGGCGACGGTGCGCTGTGCTCAGCTCATGAACAGACGCTTTCCTGGAGTGTTACGTGTGCAACAGTGTACAGCAGAGCTACACCAGGGCTACACCAGGGCTACAGCAGAGCTACACCAGGGCTACACCAGGGCTACATCAGGGCTACAGCAGGGCTACACCAGGGCTACATCAGGGCTACACCAGGGCTACATCAGGGCTACAGCAGAGCTACATCAGGGCTACACCAGGGCTACAGCAGAGCTACAGCAGGGCTACACCAGGGTTACATCAGGGCTACACCAGGGCTACAGCAGAGCTACAGCAGGGCTACACCAGGGCTACACCAGGGCTACATCAGGGCTACACCAGGGCTACAGCAGAGCTACATCAGGGCTACACTAGGGTTACGTCAGAGCTACATCAGGGCTACACCAGGGCTACAGCAGAGCTACATCAGGGCTACACCAGGGCTACAGTAGAGCTACACCAGGGCTACAGCAGAGCTACACCAGGGCTACAGCAGGGCTGGCGCTGGGAAACTGGGGGGATGTCCTGTAAACTGTTACATCCAGCTTGATATTAGAGTTCCTGGGTTTGGCCAAATCAGACTTATTGCTGTGGGAATGTGGCTCATGCCAACGTACTTTAAGGTCAAACATTTTCCGATAAGGTGTGAGGACGGGAATAATGCTGGTCTTTCTGCAGTCTAAACACCAAACAGAGAGTGAGAGAGAGAGAGAGAGAGAGAGGGAGAGAGAGAGAGAGAGAGAGAGAGGGACACTGTATGTATTAGAACGTAACTCCTATCGTGGTCTGCAAACTACCTTAACTGATTTTCTTTGAATCTTGAAACAATTTGTGACGTCTTGGGTGAGTAGAGTAATAGTTTAATGCGCCCTCCATTAAGGCACTTGGGCCCAAAGCAGAAAGACTTCACTGGGGCGGCCATGTCACAGCTGGAAACCTCGTCCATACATGCTAGCTCCTTCACACCCTCAGCACCAGAGCGCAAACGGCACAGACGTGCAGACGCACGCACGCTTTCCTGAAGATAATGGACTCAACTGGGCAGGTGCCACGTTCCACTCTGAGCTGAGGAGAGACGGTATATGCTTGTTGGGTTTAAACCTTGTACTCCAGCCTCCCTGTCACTGTCCCTAAGCCCCTCATGGGGGGGAACAAGGAGAGCAGAGCAATGGCCCAGCTCTTATCTGCAGGAAATAGCGTCTGATGGAAGTGCACTCCTGGGCCCTAGCATGAAAGTCAGAGCCGGGGCCACCATGCTCGTTAGCCAGCTCCCCCGACACACGGCCTGCCCTTGATCCCGAGCCCAAACCGGGCCAGGAACGCGGAAGGTGGGCTGTGCCGGGCCTGCGGAGCTGGGTGGGCTACCCGTCTGCCACTCGCTCTGGGACCTGCTTCTCCGTAATGTCCGCGTGCCGGTATGTACGATCTGGGCCCCAGCGGAGGGAGCGGCGGCCTGTCTGGTGGGGGCAGGCGAGGGGCGATGCCTGCTCCTCCCAGTAGAGTTCATCTCATCTCGGTGGAGATACGGAGAAGCTCCAGGGGGCCGAGAAGAGCTGCGGGATCCTAAGGCATGTTTCCCGCACTTCATGGAACCTCGCGTAGAGCCGACAGGAAGGAGCAGTGCCTACTGGGAAAGGCCCAGACGCAGGCCCAGGAGGACGAGGCCCCAGGCCGCTCGTCTCTGCAGTCACACCAGCCGCTCTCCAAGCCGAGGGGATCAGGGCTCCACCAGTTTATCAGGAGCACTATTAATACTATAGACGCCCCAGGGACCCGAGCTGGTCCATGAGACGCTGAGAAGGAAGTAACCGGTCCTTCCCACCGCGGAATCTGGGAAGGAGAAGGTCTACGCTTTCCTTTTTGGTATAAAGGTTGTTGTTATTGTTATTTAATGTCCACCCAAACCTACCCACGCAGGGGCTATTTCTGTGCCTGAGCGAGATCTCAGAGAACTGCCTGCTGTCTGATGTTCCAGAGGACCCATATATCTGGCCTTCTCTTCCCAGACAAAGAGCCTCATACTTGGGGAAGCTCTCGCTGCAACTCCCGGCATCCAGGAGGACTGACTGTAGCAATGCTGTAGCAGGTTCGAATGTTCACACTGATGACATCACATTGATGAACAATCAACCCCTGTTGAAGTGAATCTAATCAAATTCAGCATTGCAGAATGTCAAGAATACTCGTCACCCTCTAGTCCCAAAGGTCTGCAGCTGTAAGTATAAGTAAGTATAAGAGCACTGAATCATGGACCATGCACTAGTCTGTCAAAAACAAAAAAAAAAAAAAAAAAAACAAAAAAAAAAAAAAAAAAAAAAAAAAAAAAAAAAAAAAAAAAAAAACAAAAAAAAAAAAAAAAAAAAAAAAAAAAAAAAAAAAAAAAAAAAAAAAAAAACACAAACATTCCAAGCATAGCATTTTCCAAGCACATGTATGCATGCACACACACACACACACACGCCCACCCACCCACACACACACACACACACATCATGGTCTGGGGGACAGAATTTACCCCTTTCTTATACGTCCATACTTATACGTCCACACAAATGAACACACTCAGCCATGGAAACACACACACACACACACACACGCAGCTGCTGCAGGGACAGTGGTGCATGTAGAACAGGGTGTGTGTGGGTGTGTGTGGGAGTGTGTGTGTGTGTATCGGCTGCATTTCCTCCAGCACAGCCGAGGCAGAGCTGCAGTGCCTCTTCCCCTCTGGGAGCTGCCTGCCACGATCTGGTGCAGCGCTGCTGCAAACACACAGATGTTTCCTTTTTTATGAGCTGCTAAGCTGAAGGCCGACGCAGGCCATGCCAGTGCGGAGCTGTCACGCTGCTCTCCCCGCTGCTCCTCCACTTCCTGTGAATGGTCCAATCAGAAGGCCAGGCTGCCATCTGCTTCCAGCACAGGGCCCACAGGGTGCGGTTTCTTTGGCGACGCTCCTTTAAACCGACGTCTTTGCCCATAAGACGCACACTCACAGGCTCTGTGCAGCCCAAGATGGCTGCATGGCTACAGGAAGTGATTTTTTAAATTAGCGGGTTTTGTCACCCTGAGCTCATCACTTTGTTCAGGGGTTCGCAGAATGGGATGGGATGGACCAGCGGCTATAAAGAAAGATGGACGGTACCCCTGGAAGGCTTTTCTACTGCTGAAGTCACCTGTAAAGCTGCATAAATGTGTGTTCACTGCCTGTACTGCAAGGCACTGAGAAGGCTCTGTCTAAGGATGTCATTTCCTCTCTAATGCACACGTGAGAGTCTCTTCCTTCTAATGCACACGTGAGAGTCTCTTCCACCTACAAACGACACGAACTGCTACTTTTGTCTGTTCGTTCACTTTCACGGCATCCCAGGCCAGGCTCATGGAGAGGGAAGTGGTCTTCTGCATGCAGAAATCATACACACACGCACACACACACATACTTGAATACAACGAAACACAGGCCTGAGAGAAAAATGACACACACATACATAGTGAAAGGTCACACGTTGTGACTGATCATTTCTTCAACATCCATAAACCCATTAACCACACACACACAAACACATACAAGGTAGATAAATCCATTATAGATGAGGCTGGGACTGCATATCTGGATCCCGGTTTGAACCATCCAGGATCCATGTACTAAAGTCCCGGTAGGATGGTCCACTGGTCGGGTGTCTCCACAAGGACCAGGGCTACCCTAGACATGAAGTCCCAGGAGGAAGGGAGTGTGAGAGGGAGCAGAGACAGGAGGCTACCTGGCCCACAACTGCAGCGGCCCCGAACCAACAAACCGAAACGCTATGGGAGCGCAAAGGTGACTCAGAATATCTAGACTTCATATGTGCTGAGTCATAATTAACATGAGCATACTGACACACATGAACACTTGCACACAAACATACATACACAGGTAGACAAATATAACCATTGTCTTCTTGGTAAATTAGTTATTTCACAATGACAATGTTAAATGTAGAAGAGCTTCAACAAGAACAAAATTTTTTTTTATGATATTGAACTTATGAACTTTTCATATGAACTTTTATTATGATATCAAAAAAGAGGTCCAAAGATTATTTAGACATATTATAGTTCAAACACGTACTCTGGAATAACCATAGATTAATACAGACCCTGGATTAAGGACACTAGAGTACCGCAGACTCATGATTGAGTTTGACTTCATCCTGCTCATGTCACTATCCAGCAATTGGTATCATTTATTACATGGTGTCCCCTCTCAGAATTCACTACTAGTTATTGTGAGGGTGAAGTAAAGAAGACAGTGTTTTTGCCATGAATTAAACTAAAAATAGAATGGAAGGAAACCTCACATCACATGTGAGCATTTACAGGAATTCAACAGTAATATGAGTTTCGTTAGTACAGAAAGAAACATTCTTAAGTATCAGATCAGTTGTGATACTGGGTTAGGGGGAATAACTTTTTTTAGAGGGTCATAACCTCAAACAAATTAATATTACCAACAGATTAGTGCAATAACTGCCAATATATTTGCTATAATAAGAAGTACATTTTGCATAAATAAAAATTCAATAGCCTGATGGTTACGGTGGTTACAAGTCAGAAGCAGAGAGCAAAGTCACAGATAATTTCTTCAACATCCATAAAACCATTAACCACAAACTCCAGAGAGAGTGTAATGTAGAACATGTTTTAGTTTAGTTCTAATGCACACTAGAGAGATAAGAGAGATAACACACACACACACACACACACACACACACTCCGCGCTTCATCATTTTAATTATGTATTCTGCAGTGAAACTGAGAATTGAAAACACAAAGGGAAATTCCTCCAACGTTCATCATGATAAACCAAATAAATGTATCCAATAAACTTCATCACTGTAGCTTATTGCAAGTATGTTAACATTTTCAGGAAGAATCCACAGTAACTGAACTCAGTTACCCATAATGCCTGAGAAAGTCATGCCATCATAAAACTGGCACCATGGGATTGTGTGTTAATAGTACCAGTACTGACAATGTAACGCATACATTTCTTTCCTCAGTGTCACCTTCTTAAGGTTACATTTTGGATTGAATAGATGTTTGTGTAATACACTTACTGATTACAATTTAAATTGTGTTTTCCTTGGCAGACGCTTAGCTCTCCTATAGTGATGTGTTGCGTACGCGTATGTTGTCCACCCTACGGCACCTCCACACCTAAACAACCCATCAAACTCTCAGACCATGCAGTGGACCTACAAAGCCAGCAGTCGCAGCAAGTTATGATGATGGACAAACAGAGCAGAAAAAAAAAATCTGTGACAGGAAGAGACGTTCCTGGTGAGAAGCGTCCCCGTGCACTCGCGTGCTGTAACGCTGAAGGTGATGTTTTAGTGCAACACCTTCTGCTGCACTGTCGAGTGAAACTAAACGAGCACCCATAGCATGTGCAGCCGGTACCTGACAGAGCGAAGCCAAGGAAAAGACCCCAGCCGGATGGCCGCATTTATGCTGAACAAAGAAACCAACGGTACCCTGCATCTAGAAGGCCTGTAAAGAGCTGACTGAGCTGATTCGCATCCTTGAGTCTTGTCCACGTGCTGGGATATGGATCCTCTGAGGCATGGACCCAGGGCATAGGGCTGCCAAAGTTCTGTACAACAAGCACACACCTTCCTTAAGACAGGATCCTTTGCCAAAAAGTCATTTGAAAAATGTGTTCGTCTTGCATTTTTTTTTTTGTGGTTGTTTGGGTTATGTGAAGGGAAATGCATAAAAGCTGTACAAACAAAACAGCTAAACAAAACAGCTAGCCTGCTAAAACAAAAGCTAACCCGCTAAACAGATATTAGAGACAAGCGCATTCTCCTATTCAGCTGCAGCTATACAAACACATTATGGCTGACCCATTTGACCACTTGTTACACTTGCCCATTTGTTACACTTCTCAAACTAATAACTTACTTCAGTTCATTAGCCCTGAAGGACAGCAATAGCTAAATCACTCTTAAACTGTGCACTTAGCCCTTTGTTGACGTGGTTTGTGTGTGTGCGTGTGCATGTGTGTGCGTGCGACTGTGTGTGTGATTTGTGTGTGTGGTGTGTAAATAATTCTGGAAATGAGCTCTGGAATTCTGGAATTTAGTTCTAGAACTGAAGATATATCATTAAAGAGAATTAGTTATATCAAATATCATAAACTCTCAGTTATGTTAATCCTTTCACGCAGGTGCCTCATTTACACATTCAGAATTTGGCAGCCGCCATAGTCCAGCTCAGCTTACAGAAGAGCTGTGCAGTCTCTATCAAATACATATCGGCCTGTGAGAACGGACAGGCCTGAGTTCAGAATGCTATCAGGTGAAAGCCCTGGTTAGAGTCGAAATATTCAGTAGCATATATAATTGTCGAATTAATTCCTCTGGAATTTAACAGAACAGACAGACACGTCCTTCGTTCAAGACTTGCAATGAATATCTGAGGACCCCCAAAACAGCTGAATCAGCAGGAAACATTTGCAAAGCTCTGACACATTTCTGCTACATGTGCGTAAGTACAAACCCAAGAGTCCGAGCTATGACAAAAAGACAAAACCAATTACTTGCTTTTGATCACAAAGCTCCCCAGGAATCATGAATGAAAGCATAAAAAGTTCAGGGACAAAGCCATTCACAGTCCAAAAATAACTGGGTGTGGCTTGCTGCCGGCACCACCTTCCTACCTGTCTGGAGCCCCGCCCTCACGAAGCTGTAAACTCCACGTATCCTGCAACGAAACAAACACCCACACCATTACTGTCTGCCTTTGCTTTTTGCATTTATTCCAGTCTTTACGTACTTAGTGTAAGGTTAGAAAGTCCAAAGAGGCATATACTGAATATAGCTGTTTTTTTTTTCATGGAAAATCTACGTCTCCTGTCTTCAAGCAGATCTTGTGGAATTCCCCTAAAGGGGGCTTTGTTCAGTGGCCAGTGCTCCAGATGGGAGAAGTGCCACCCTTTCTAAACCCCTGGGCTTTTTGTCCCATTTAGTCTTGTGTAAGCGTAGAAATGTGCAGAGACAGAAACATTTGAGAAGAACTGATATGTGCAGCACTGTACAATGAATTAAACCTATTCAGGATCAGACCGTGGTGAGTGTTCGTTCAAGAACTGAATACAGAGGTGCGAATTAAATGAACCTTAGAAATAAAGAACCATGAATTCTAGAAAATATCCAAAGACGGCTTAAAAACTAGAAGCTGCTGAAGTGAGACGTCCCGGAGTAACAAAACTCTTCACAATAATGAATACTGGAGAGGTTCAAATTTCCCAATAAGAAACGAGCAAAATGCAGAACTAGCCTTGTGCACTGTTTGAAAAGCTCCTTCTCCTGTGGCTGACACGCTATTTGAAATCCTTTCATTTTTGAAAGCATCTCCATTTTGGAATCCTAGAACCGGTCAAGTCAGTTACTGTTATTCCTCACTGCAACTTTAAACTGCCGTCTTTTTACACATTAAACTCTTTAGACAAGTCCTATTCTCGACTTGCTTATGGCTGGAGCCATTCACATTCTCCAGAGTTCATGGCCCCTGATTGGCTTGAGGAAGGAAGACAGAGGCCATGTTCAATCTGCAGGGGAAGAAAGCTAAAGAGTGATAATCTGAAAGGTGAGACTGCGGTGGTGATGGACAAGGCTCGAGCCCCCGTGCACAGAGTTGGCAGAAACAAGGTGGGTGATGGGGAGGGGCCAGAGAGATGGGGAGGGGCCAGAGAGATGGGGAGGGGCCAGAGAGATGGGAGGGGCCAGAGTGATGGGGAGAGGCCAGAGTGATGGGGAGGGGCCAGACAGATGGGGAGGGGCCAGAGAGATGGGGAGGGGCCATAGAGATGGGGAGGGGCCATAGAGATGCTAGAGCAGGTCCCGTGGCTCAGACAGGAAGTGCCACAGGTAAACCATGCAAAGTTGAAGGTATGCCTTTGTTTGCCATCCATTTCAAAGCTCCTCTATTACCGCAAAAGAAATAATTGATCTTTGAAACTTGAACTCTTGTCTGTTTGTGAATGTGTGTGTGTGTGTGTGTGTGTGTGTGTGTGTGTGTGTGCGTGTGTATCACAAAAAAGCACTTTCAAATAAGCCACTTGATTCAGTTTTGAATGGAAGGACGAAGTACAGTTTCCTTTTCTTCATTCTTACAAAAGGTTAAAGGCAAACAGAGTTGTTAAAGGCACACATTGTCACGCATTATTGATTGACTACAGATTTTGTCCACCCATGACGTCTTCACCCACCCACCGTCTTCAAAGCATGCAGGCGGGCATTTGAAACCGCACGTGAGACTGAACCTGCTCACGTCTGTCCATACCACTCAATTGCATGCGAAGGCAGTAAAATCATCAGTGCAACGCGAACTGCAGAACACTTCCACACGTGAGACTGAACCTGCTCACGTCTGTCGTCTGTCCGTACCACTCAACAGCATGCGAAGGCAGTAAAATCATCAGTGCAACGCGAACTGCAGAACACTTCCACACGTGAGACTGTACCTGTCTGTCACTACTCAGCAGCATGTGACGACAGCTAGATCAGCAGCGAGGTGTGATCTCACGCACACTTCCTTTAGACCCAGTGATTTCAACTGTTTCCAGTCATTGATCATTTCCGATCACATGTGCTGATTGAACAAAAACCTCTCGTTGTGGTTTCATGCATGAGGTCTTTACACATGGTGAGCGAGCATCTGAAACATGCTGAGTCATGTTCCAGTAGCCTCGGCTAGTGTCAAGAGCGGTGGGTTAAGCACCCTCGTGCAGCCTGCGAAGCCTAGCTTGCTTCTACAGCCCTGGGGCTGGGGTAACGGGAGGGTAGGGGGGCATGTACGTCAGAAAGAGATTTCCTCCACAGGAAGACACAAGAGAAATAGCAGGTGAGAAACAAGGGACAATCAAATGCTTCTGCTCCTGACTAGCATTAACAATTTTCTTTGTGGTCAGTAAGTGGCATCAGAAGCTCTTCTGATCCTGTTCGGGACAACCAGTTCTACACACCTGAAGCATCTAAAAGGATTTGTGGCTGTTCAATGTGTAAACAAGAACAACTTAACCTTTGCGTGTCTGAGTGTACGGGCATTTCGCTATTGACTCAAAACACAGAGAAAAACAGCACTCTTTTCAACTCACAACTGGAATGCTGTCTGTTGCATAGGTGTGTGTGTGTTGTGTGTGTACAGTGAGGTGTGAGCGTCTTCCAGGTTGTCATTTAAAGGAAGGGCTGGCAACAAGTCTAGATGAGTCCTTTCTAAGAAACCAATCTCCCTATTCATACAGTTGCTTTGATATGGACAAAAGCTAAACTAAGTGTGTGGTGGAGGTTGTGTGGTGGATGTTGTGTGTTGGTTGGAGGGGCTCTGAGGCATGGGATGGAGGCAGTGTGGTAGGTGAAAGGGCTCCACAGGCGTAGGGGTCTACCTGCCCTAGGGGCTCCCTCGCAGGAGGACAGTGGAGTGGTCGTGCTGGTGGTAGTGGTAGCTCGGGCTAGTGGATTAGAAGAGGAGCACCTCCTTCCCTTGTGAGGGCCTTCTGTCCTGCCCCTGAGGGCACCTCACTGCTGGGTCTACATCTGACAGTAATGCCCTGATGTGGCTTTTGTAGCTAGTAGGAGACACTCACAGTTTCTCCTTGTCAAAGCAGAGAGGTAAAAAAAAGGTGGTGTGTGTGGGGAGATAATGTGGATTCTGCTGATTCCTGTGTGCTGCTGAACAAGCCCCTCTCCCCCCCACACACACCTGTGTGGGGAAAACCACACTGACAACCCTAACAGGACAGAGGAATGGCGCGTGCTCAGTGTGCTAACGCTAACCCTTCAGTAGGAACTCCAGATTGATGAGTTTCTCTTGTTCCTTCGACTGTAGTCACTTTTATCAAACAGCCCCATATAGCTGTGAGATGTCCAACTCCTCAGTAAAAATGACCTGTAACAACAGGCAAAGGCTACCTGACAGATGATACACGAATACACACTATCCTGGTCTCCCATACACACAAAAACGCTCTCTCACACATGCCTACACACACAAACAGAAGTGTTTCTCTCTCTGTCTTTGTGTCTCCGTCTCTTTCACATTCACGTTCAGTTCTAAAGGGTGGAGGGGGTGGTGTGTGAAGTTTACTGGTGTGAGGGCTGTGGGATTGTGGAGGGTGTGGTCACGTCGGTGCTGGTGCGGTTGGGGTGTGGTAGTGTGTGAAGTGTGGCGGCGGGGTGTGTGAATGTGAGGGTTGTGCCGGTGTGGGTCGTGGTGGTGCGAGGGTGTGGTAATGTCGGGGGTGTTCTGACGTGGTGGGTGTGGCTGTGTTTGGTGTTGGGGGTTGTGGACATTCCTGCTGTCTCATCACTCAGTGCTCCCGCTGCGTCCTCCTCTTGACCAATGGGACACACACAGCGTGGCGGCGGGAGCCGTGGCACAGAACTGCTGTATTCAGTCACCACCACAGCACGTTTGCACGGGCAGATGGCCCACAGTGCAGGTGGACCGGACCTGTGACACCAGAGGGAGTTCTGCTGAGTTCTGAGCCACAACAACAAGGATGACACGTGAAAGATCTTCGTATCAGAAGACAAGAACGAGAAGGAGGTAGGGGATCATGGGTTTGAATCGCATCGCTGATGTCTTGAGGGCTCACACACACACACACACACACACACCGTAGGTTCTCACTCCTCGTTATCTCAGTTGCATTCTCCCATTTGTGCTAATGTCACTTACGCTCTTGCTAAAATGAAAGCGTCTTTATTTTTCCACACTCACAGACACAGGGTCAGACCCTGCTCTTTGTAAAGAGGACTGTAGACGGAAGGGAGAGGGTCAAGGGTCGCCGGTGTGGGATCTAGGTCATAATGGAGGTGAGCTGTCAGCCCCTCTGTCACTCCTGGACCACCACAGCGTAACTGGTCACCAGGTCATGTGCTTCACCTGCCTTTGGTCCTAGAGTGAAAAGAACAGCTGACCTGAAAGCAAAACTAGAAAGTCAAAAAAAATGCTGCTCCATCATGTACGAAGAGATGGTGCTTAGGTCTGTTACATGAATGCTTCGAAACCATCCAATAATTAAGCAGGACAGCTGTTTATCCCATTCTTCCATTTGAATGCTTTTCATCCCGACCGTGGTCCACGCTCCGAATGGCTAACTAACTTTGCTCATAGGAGACCTAGTTACCAACCGCGTAGGGTGTGGGGAGGACGTTCTTGCCCCACGAGGCACCATGTCATTCCCAGGTGCAGCCAGCAGTGTAGAACAGGGTCACCCTAACACACCGTGGGGTCGTTGGGACACCCTAACACACCGTGGCTGGATTCCCCAAACAGGGAGACGCAGCCTGGCAGACACAACTAGACACAATCAATGGAGAAACCACATGTCTCTCTCTGTTTCTGGGAGACCTCTGGCAATAACGCAGGAGCAGCGTGGTCAGTGCACGTCTCCATCGGCAGAGTGTGTTTGGAGTGTGTTTGGAATGTGTGTGTTAGGAGACCAAAGGCGAAGCAGGCTGGTGGAGCAGGAGGTTCGACGCTGGGGCAAAGAGAAGGGGTCAGAGGTCACGGAGTGGCTCCTGAAGGGAACAGCTGGGGGACGCTAGGTGTGGCGGCCGTCCAGTCTGCTGGGGCCAGTGGCAGACCCCAGTCACCATGCCAACGCAAACGTAACCTTTCCCACGGAGCCCCAGTGACCTGCAAAAGACCGGAAAAAATGCTCCTCCTCGACCCTGTGTGTGTGTTTGTATGTGTGTGTGTGTGTGTGTGTGTGCGTTATTCCCATTCCCTAATGCTGACTCATGCTTTATGTATGCCGGATGAAGTTCCCACACAACCATGACTTTGCACTATGTGTGTGTGGAGCTGCTACATGACTGAAATCGTGCTTCTCTCTCTCTCTCTCTCTCTCTCTCTCTCTCTCTCTCATGGCTATGCTTCTGCTCTCTGGTCTCTCGAGCCTTTGCTCCTGCGCTAGGCCTGCATGCATCAACCCAGTGACCTTTAAATATGTACGCACGTTACATTAGTTAGGCGTGCGTCTTGCGGGCCAGATGTGTGTGTGGTGGCTGCGGTGGTGTGATGCTCACCCTGAGTATGGGACACTTCACACACGCTTTATTTGGATCACTTCCTCTTCGTCCTTAGCTGTTTGTGCAGCTAAACCCTCAATGCTGCAGCTGTGATCCATTCTTAACGACACCCTCACCCAGCCCCGCCCACCAGCCCCGCCTCCAGTCCTGCCCCCAGCCCCGCCCCCAGCCCCATTGACAAGAATCCTTATGCAAAATGGACACCCTGGACAGCCTACACCCTGTTAAACATCTGTTTATGCAAATTGTCAGAAAACAGAACAGTGACAGTGATGTACATATAGAAACACACACACAACCTTAATCAGCAGCTCAATGGTGGTGAGAACGGCGTGATGTTGGAGGAAGTTGCAACCATTTCAATGCGGCAGCCTGAGCTCATCTGAGCTTTATTTTGGATCCTCATAATTAGCATCTCACTCCTGTTAGCTGCCCTCTGCCAGATTCTCAACCATAGCTGCAACACACAGACACCCCGGTGTCACACTGAAGACACCTCCGTGCAGGACACACTAAAGACACCTCCGTGGAGGAGACAATGAAGACACCTCCGTTGAGGAGACAATGAAAACACCTCTGTGGAGGAGACAATGAAAACACCTCCGTGGAGGGGACACTGAAGACACCTCCATGCAGGAGACACTGAAGACACTTCACTGTTAAGTCTAGTCCCCCGCTCATTATCCCAAACACCAAAAATCATGCAGAATTGTGTTTATCGTAGACTGCAGTCACACACACACGCAAACACATGATGCACTCTCCCTAGAGACAAAGCTAGTGAGATCCAATGCATAAAATATGTCTTTGGAGTTGACTATGACTAGCGATTTCTTAGAAAGTATGTTTGCTGTGATACATGAGCACTATCAAAATGGCATTATAGGCTAGTTAGCATGTCTTTGTGTGTGTGAGAGAGTATTTGTATTTGTCCCCCAGTTTGGCTGTAATGCAAGGTGGTCCTTTGTGTGTGTGTGTGTGCATAATATTATATACAATATGTGTATAAGAGATGCTGATTTATTATCCAGTCTCATTCAACCAAATCAACACAGTCATCTGTTCTGCTTAATGTACTTTGTTGAAAAAAACCCCACAAACATCCCAAAAGCAAAGCTTACTTCAGCTGGTTCTGTGTGCTTGGAGGACTGACTTTAGTCTGGGTTTTGTTAAGTGTCTGTGTTTGGACCAGAACTCCCCACAATCTGGACCTGGATTCAAGGAGCAGCATTCAGCAGGCGACTGTTCGGTGCGGGTCACCTAATCCCGCCTTCCCCTCCTGGAAGACCCTGTTCTTATTCCACGTTATTTGTGCTGCAGTGTTCATTCCAGGGTTTTGTTTTTGTCCTCTGTGGATTGACAAATGTGGCAGTTAAATCTGTCTCTGCTGAATGGAGCATCCATGGAGTTAAATAAATAAATCTAACCCTTAACCAGTACCAACATATGAAAGGTGAAACTCTTAACAAGGACAGGCTGATAAAGGCCACATTTAACCAGTATACACCGAAACAAACCACTGGGGCTTTTTTTTAAAGGGTGGGGTGGATGGGGTTTCTCATTTAGATGGTGATGTATATTGTGGGGGGTGGAGTAATTTCCTTTTAATGCCTGTTTCACTGCATGACATACAACTGAATAATCAAGGCTCATTAGTATTAAAACTACCTCGCTCTGAATAAAGAAAACGTCAAAATGGTACACACAATTCTGAGGTGTCTTTCCATTCTGCTTTCTTTTTCTGTTTTCTTTCTCTCTTGCTCTTTTTCTCCTTCTCTCTCTCTCTCTCTCTCTCTCACACACACACACACACCCATTGTGGACAGCACAGTAAGCAAGCGCACATGGATGTGTGTGATTGCGCCCTCTATGGGTTTCTGAAGCAAAAGCGATCCTGCTCGTGAATCCACTGAAGTGCTGCTCACACAGCTAACACAGTGCTAACACAGTGCTAACACAGTGCTAACACTGCCCACTTTTCATTACAGATGATTATCTGTCCAACAGGATTACGTTTAATATAGCATTAATTCAATATGAGGGGCTAGTGCTTAATGAGAATATGAGACACCAGTGAGAGATAGAGGGTTTTAAAGTGCTCATGTGTTTGATTGCGCAGGCGTGTGTGTGTGTGTGTGTGTGTGTGTGTGTGACAAACAGGCTTAGAGAGGAAGGGAGTGACACAGCGGGTGTGTATGAGTGATATAGAGAATGAAAACCAGAGAGAGAGAGAGAGAGAGAGAGAGAGAGAGAGAGAGAGAGAGAGAGAGAGAGAGAGAGAGACATAAACAGATAAATCTGGGGAGTAGAAGTGGGGGGTTAATTCCTTATTAATTGAACAGACAGCCACCATTGGATTTACCAATATACATATGATTGTGACATTATCATTAATTATATTATAATTAATATAAAATATAAGTCATACATCAAGAACATTTTTTATACACACAATTAAGCCTTAAATTTAGATTTGCAATATTTGCATAACGTTTGTGCATAACGTGGACAGCAGGACTGTGCTATGTTGCGAGCGCTTCAGTGCGACGTTGCACTACGGCAACGCAAGTTCAAGATGAGGGAGGTAAAAGCACGTGAGCATTCCTGGAATGTCAGACATCAGAAGCAAAAATCTAATGTATAGGTGGGAACAGGTTTCCGACTTCACAATCTCTTGACAATCTCCAATCATTCTGAAACTTCAAACATGAATCAGCTATTTGTATGTGTACATGTGCATATATGTGTCTTATTAATATGTACGAAGTATGAAGCATGTAATGTGGAAGTCTGTGGCACTAAATACTACATTTGAACAAATACAATTAAGCAGAGTTGATATAATACAGATAAGTGTGATATAACCCAAAGGTTATGATTCATGATCATTCAATGATTCAACAAAGTACAGCAAGTGTAACACCTACATCTCAGCTTGGTTTGGAGTTTCCCCACTAAGGTTTTTGCACATTTACCAAACACTTGAGTCCTCCTGGGTGTTGGACTGATGTTAAGATGATTTTCAAAGGCATGACTCATCTGGAAGCTGTTTTTTTTAATGTTGTTTTGTTTTTCTTTGCTTGCTTTTGTTTTTGAGCTGTGTAATTAGGAGTAGTAAATATTGTCGCTGGCTCAGTGCAGTTGTGTATTTCCTTGCACTTGTGTGTTTACACAACTAAATGAAGTAAGGAAAACTCAAATGATGTGGAGGCAGCCTGTGTCCGTACATCAAGTGAGACCCTTTAATCACTTGGTGACGTTGTTTACAAATAAGGTGCTAAGTATGTTTTCAGTGGGAACAGGAGAAGCTCACGTGTCCACGTCTGTCCTACAAATGCAGTTCCATTGCATTAGCTGAGTGGGGAATTGTTGCTTTGTTGTGCTGCACTTCCCAGGTAGCCCCTTTGCACACATGCATGACAAGGTCCTATTTTTTATAACTGCAGTCAGACTGCACTTGGAATGATGTGGCAAGACGTGAGACAAAAACCAACGCAGCCATGCCGATGTGGGCAGCAGCCCCGCCCATGTGGGCAGAAGCCCCGCCCCGGTGGGCAGAAGCCCCGCCCCGGTGAGCAGAAGCCCCGCCCCTGTGGGCAGAAGCCCCGCCCCTGTGGGCAGAAGCCCCGCCCATGTGGACAGAAGCCCCGCCCATGTGGGTATAAGCCCCGCCCATGTGGGCAGCACCTAGAAGGTCTGACTAGAGAACAGTGGGCCTCCATATCCAGCCATTGAAGCAGAATGTCACCAAAAGCAGAATGTAATGTCACAGGAACTTCTGCACAAGCTCTGATAAGGATACAGCCATGGCGGCAAAAACCAATGTCCAATTTGAGACACCTGTATTTCAGAAGGGTTACACCGAGGACGCTAACAATACGAAGCATGATGAAGTTCAGGTTTTTGCAGGATGCTTTCAAAAGAATGTTTATGACAGCAAATTCGTCATCACTTTCACAGTATTTCTACATTCTGTGTTTTATTTGCACAAAACTACAAAAGATCATTCTAGAGTTAACCAGTGTTTGCCTGAGTTGTTTAACTGTGTCATAATGCGTTATAATCAGCCATAAATAACTCACAATAAATCACATAATTGCTATTATAAATCTGCCTTCTACGGGTTTGATGTACTATTATCTCACCAAACTCCCTAACTTATAAATAATCCCCTTAGCCTTTGCCTTTTGCTAATAATAGCTCTCTCAAGCGCGTCCTGAGTTCACACACTGCTGCCTGAGAGCACAGCTAACTCCAGCAGCCCTCGAGGGCAGTTTCGCATGGGCCTTCTGCAGCACACACTGTGATAAGGAGGAGGGGGGGCAGTATGCTCTTATCAGCCCTGGAGTGGGGGTAATTTCCGCCAGCACCTGGCACTGGTGTAGGTCCTGCCCACCGCAATAGTGTCCAGAGGGTGGAAAGTTAATGCTGGACACTGGACATGAGGTTATGAATGCTGCACATGATCCCTCCACTAATAGGCAACTCAGCTTGGGAAAACACTGTTATTGGCCTGGGGTGCAGCTCAACACTGCTGTGTCTGGGTCTGTCTATAAACTGTGAGCAAGCAGACTCTGGACAGGACTTTAGGTTACAACTACATATTTATGCTGGTATGAACCTTTTGCAAACCTGAGACCATTCCCTTAATTTGACATATTAAAGAAAAAAAGATGCACTAATTACATCTATTTTCAGAACAGACTTGCAAGGTCATCCAGGTGTACATTATTAAGTAGGACAAATCATTGGAGAAGCAACAATCTCCTACCAAGACCGTCCCTGGAGAAAAGCGACAGGAGGCAGTTGCCAACAACCGAGTTGTGAGCGTCTGAGAGAGCGTCAGAGCGTCTGAGCGTCGGAGCGCCAGAGCGTCTGAGCGTCGGAGCGTCAGAGCGAGGGACGGGTTCGTACAGCACCATCCGCAGCAGAATGAGAGCACAGGACACAGAGCAGACAGAAAGAGCGTCGAGCGGGAAGACGGCGTCAGGCGGCGTGAGCTGCCCTGAACGTACTCGGCGAAGGCTCAGTGATTCATTCAGAAAGTTGCAATAGGAACAGGCAACTAAGACCAAGAAGAAAGAGAAGAAAAAAAAACGCTCTTGTCACACACGTCTGACGCTTTAGGGTGGATTTGAGGAGCAGTTCCATTTGAGTCAGAATTCATGCTTTGAGTAAAGCCCGTGGGCTGCTTAAAATGAACACCATTAGGAACAGAGAACGGTAACTAAATGAACAGAGTGAACACTCTGACTTGGACACAAAGGTTGTGAATGTTGTCTTTATTTTGCAGGTAGATCGTGCAGACGGGCTAAGGGGAGGCGAGTGGAAGGACACGTGTTCTATTGCCCTGGCGTCTGAGCCTCCGTGGTATCAGGCTCAAAGTTCTACCGTGCCCGCGCCGTTGAATAGGCACCCTTGTCCCATACGGCTGACTGTACAGTAGGACAACTGTAACAGGGCAGGATAAGGTTTTCATCCTCTTCCTAAAGCAGAACACTATCACTGGCTGTTGAGGCTCTGGCCGCATCCCCCCGATCCCGCTCAGGTGTCGGCGCGCCAGATCCTGCCTATAGACTCACACTCCTCCTCCTCCTCCTCCTCCTCCTCTCCTGCTCTTCCTGTTTTCCTTCCCTTTCTGTTCCCTCCGTTAGTTCCCCCCATTTTGCACAGCGCTCCACCTTGGGTCTGCCTCTTGCCCCTGGCAGGGTTCAGACTCGAACAAAGGAAAACAAGCAGGGTCTGTGTTAGTAACAGGTAGCATCTGCGTCTGGTTAGCCAGCACCGGGGTCCTCGCCTGGGAATGGCCAAGGCTCCGCCTCCCTCAGCGAGGCAGCAGGAAGAGGCTCACCCCCGGCCCCCCAAAACCATCGCGCTGGAGCCCAGCGTCTGGAAGTGTTAATCATCTCTGTGTTCTCCCGACGCTCTGCTGTTTGAACTAGGCGATATAACAAGGATCTTTGTTTCAGATAAAAGTTTCAGGTTTTAGACTTTTTTGTGAATGACGACAGTAGCAGGCTTCTCGGTAACCATCCACAGACACAGGCGATATCGGCTGCTTTGTTTGTATTGAATGATGTTTGATGCAGAGCACTTCACTAGGTGCTATTAATCTCATCTGTCCACTTTTTAAAAAAACTTTTCCTTATTCATCCAGGAGTTATTTTATCCATTCTGTTTCTGGCGTGTACTTTCATATGTAACACCTGTTATGAAATGTAATTGCCTGCACAATTATTGATGCTGCCAAATTTTAATTTTAATTAAAAAAGACTGACTGAATGAATAAATGAATGAATAAATGAATGAATGAATGAATGGCAAGTTGTTCTGGAGAGCTTTTGCTTCCTTCATAACCTCATTCATGAAGCATTTCAGATTTTATGATCTGGTCTGAATTAGTTCCATTCAGCTTTTTTCGTGATATGCGCCCTCCAGAACCTGCTCTGTAAGACATGCTTCAGAACCTGCTCAAGAAGGGACCATAATGCACCCTACTGGATCCTATTCTGAAGGATCTGCAATGCCCCCTTCGCAAACCCTTCGGAAGGGTCTGGAATATGTTTTTTTTTTCTGCCTCTCATGTATTTGTACACCATCCCAGAGCCTGAAGAAAGTGTTGACTATTGATGATTGCAGAGACTGATGTAACCTTCCCACTCTCACTGGGGAAGAACTCTGAAGATGCAGCAGCTCATAGGGGTCTGCTGAACTCTGCTTAACGCTATTAGTCAAGAACACATCAACCAACCTCAACACTATCTGTCTAAATAACATATCTCACCATATCTCATAGGGGTCCAGAAACAACTGTTAACAGCAAGCCGTGAGCTATCATAACAAATTGTGCCCTGATAATTCAACAGGGGTACAGGTCCTCCAGCATTTCCCAGCAGTGCTGAGTGGAAGAAGAGGCCACACCCCTCTTCCTCTTGTCCCGCTTCTCCCGACGGATTCAACTTGGCGTGTCACTGAAAGGTCACGTCACGAGCAGAAGGCTGATTTATACCAGCCATGTGAAAATCATTTGTCTTGTTTAGTCACAGTACAGGAAGAACAGCTCCTGTAGTTGGAGAAAAACGTCGAGAAAAGGATGGAAAAAAGAACGAAAAAGGGCAAATTTGGTGTGGATCGCAGCACGTTATCAGACATGGCACCTTTTATGCAAGTTTATCCTGATCGTAATCCAAAGCAGTATAATTCTTATGTCTCATCATATATCTTGAATATAACTGACCAAAATTGGTCACATCTGACCACACGAGCTCTCTGGTCTGGGTTTGATCATTAACAGAACCAGAGGAGCGTAGAGGAAGAGGCAGAGCGGAGCTCTCGGGGGTGAGCATCATGTTGTTGAGATTAGGAGCCATGTCTACTGCCATGCTCTTGTCATGCCTGTAGCACTGCGCGCGGCCCGTCGCTAGGGAGACAGCGTGATAGCACGTTCCTGAATGCCCCAGTCATTTCCTACTTAACCCATCAGGGGCCACACAGCCAGGCAGTTATCCTGCGGCAGTGAAGGAGACGTCGTCTGTCCTCGTGACGACGGGTTAAAGGAGACCAGAGGAAGCAAACAGCACCATGTGTTTCTTATCACGAGTGTGAATGGAGGGCAACACGGGGCTG